>CAKKOB020000290.1:17607-34592 GCA_918844115.2 Phlebotomus perniciosus | reverse complement strand
CCCCTTAAAGCTTCCTTTAACATTTCCAAAGTGCTGGAATTACTGGGAAACTTTCATATATAATGCTGTGGAAGTGCAGGAAGTGGTGTACACCTCTTTAACTCTAATATCTCCCCCTTGTCAAATATTAAAGTTAAGAAGTTATAAATTCATGAGCTTTCATGAATTTCAAATTTTAAGCTCACAAAGCTTAAAAGCTTGATCTTTCAATAAATTAATTTATTAAAATAGTGTCAGTAGGTATTGTAAAAATTGTAAGAACTTTAAGAAACTTAAAAAAGAGATTAATAAATCAGAATGAAAAGCTTAAAAAGCTCGAGCTTTTGAAAAGCTTTTCATTTAACCATTTTGTGAAAATATTTCAATGATAAGTTTTGACGATAAAAAAACTTTTAGCTTTAGTTTTATAGTTTGAGCTTTACATAAATTATTTTTTTTAAAAGCAACGAAACTTTTAAAAATATGTCAAAGCTTTGTCAAATGTTAACATTACAATATTTAAAAAGCTTTGCCAAATGAAGCTAATAAAGCTTAAAAAGTTGAGCTTTCAAAAAGCTCTACATTTAACCTACGTAAGTTTTGTGGAAACTTTTTCAAATGGTAATCTTGGAGCTTTTAGTAATTTCTAACTTACAAAGCTTAAGATCTTGAGCTTTTTATAAAATAAGTTATCAAACTTATTAAATTTTGAAAATTTTGTTTAATCTTTATCAAATGTTAAGATTACAAAATTAAAAAAAAAATATAAAGCTTGAGCTTTCAAATAAAAAATATGTTTATTTTGTAAGCTTTGCAAAATTTGCCAAATGAAGCTAACAAAAGTTTAAAAAGCTTTTAAACTGTATTTTTTGTAAAATTTGTCAAATGTTTAGACTACAAAGCTAGAGCCTTTAAACTTAAAGTTTGAGAGCTTACAGGAATTTATTTTCGTAATTTTAAATATTTTCAAGAGCTTTTTAATATATTTCGTAAAAATAGTTATTAATTTTTGTAAAAGCTTAAAAAGCTCTTAACCAATAATATTTTTTAGAGCTTTTGGATACGTTCTTCAATTTAAATTATATGTTTGTGAGCTTTTACCAAATGGTTTGTGTTTCAGCTAAATTATATATAGTAAGTGGAACATCCCGATAGATGGATTCGAAAAATCAAACTAAAATATTGACTCAGCCCCCGTATACCTCTATAGGGAGTGTAATGCACGTTCGAAGGACTCAAAATACAAATCCCGCTGCTGAATTCACTAAAATTTCATGAAACGTCGCACTCACTTCCGTTGCGGTGCAATAATGGTTGAAAAATGATGTCGAAAGGGGAATTGCTTTCTATACTCTCCTTCTTCTTCTAGCTTTTGCTTACGCCTCTCCTTAAGCACACAAACGGGAAGCATGAGAGAAACCCCCCGAGGGGGTGACGGAATATCTTTGCAAAAACATTGAGATGCTGCACTGCATCCCTTAATAACTGCAGCTCCCACCATGTTTGCATCTGCTGGCAAATGAGATTTTCCACACAATATGTGCCACCAGTGAAAATTGGAAGACTCTCTCATCCATCACGGAATGCGGATGTGCCTGTCTTTTGCGCCCAGAATTGAGACATTTTATTGTGCCACGCCGTGTTTTCGGATAAATAGTGAAGACATGACTTTTCATTACTGTTTTTTTTGTTGTTGTTAAATTTCCCCCAGGCCGGATCCTATAAAACGTGGAAGAATTTATGGTGCGCGAAAGCGTACAAATTTTCCCTCATTCGAGGCTCTTGCACTTTGGCATTTTTTTCACGCTGTCCTCTTTAGTGTCCCAGTCAAGGGGGAGATATATAATAATTATATTTTCAAAGATACAAAATCAGGAGCTTTGGGGAGCTTTTAAAAAAGCTTTAGCAGATTTAGTTTAGATATAGCTTATAAATCCATTGTAGGAGCTTTTGAAAATCATACAAAGATTTTGGGTCAGATTTAGAGCTTTAGAACCCCATTTTGAGCTTTTTGAATAACCTCAAAGCTTCTAAACACTCCATAAAGCTTCTAGCGAAAATGCTGAGATTTTGATAGAGCTTTTAACGAAATTCCCAATCTTCCTTTTGGGAGCTTTTAAACTTCAAAAAGAGATCAGGGGCTTTGAAAAATTTCTGAGGAGCTTTAGCAAACTTTGTACAAAAATTATAAATCAATTATACAAGAATTTGAAAATTTTAAACAGCTTTTTGTTCTCTTAGTGAGCTTTAGCAATTTATGAAGAGCTTATTGAGATAAGCTTTCAAATTCCGTAGAGCTTCTATGCAAATTTATGAGCTTTGAGAATTTTGTGGAGCTTTTTTTTAAAATTCCGGAGCTTCAACAAAAAGAAAAGCTTTTGAGCTTTAGCAATTTATTTAGGAGACTGATAGCGCGGATCTTATATAGACCGTCTCTTATTTTGAGCTTTTTGAGAAAGCTTTAACCTTTTAAACACTATTTAGAACTTTAGGAGACATTGCGAAACAATAAAAAATTTAATAGAGCTTTTAAGAACATCCGGAGCTTTTCAGGAAGCTTTCAGATTTCCTATAAATTTAAAAATTCTAAAGTTTTAGGACATGCATGGGGGAGATAACGGTATTAACTTAAGTAACATTAAATGAGCTTCCAGAAGCTTTCGAAAATTTCTGAAGAGCTTCAGCAAACTTTGTACTAAATTTTGTACTAATTTTATAAGCATTTGAAAATTTCGGGGAGTTTTTTGGTTACTTCTTGAAATTTAACAATGCAATTAGAACTTTTTGATGTGAAGCTTTCAAAATTCCGTAAAGCTTTTGCATAAATTTACAAGCTTTGAGAATTTAATAGAGCTTTTAAGAGAAAATCTTAAAGCTTGAACAAATTGAAAAGCTTTTTGATCATGTTCTAGAACTTTAGCAAATTCCTGGGCTTTCTTGAAAGCTTTCAGATTTCCTATATCTTACAAATAGTAAATCTCAGGGTATTTAAGTATTTTGGCAATAAATGAGCTTTTAGAAGCTTTTGGAAATTTCTGAAGAGCTTTAGCAAACTTTGTGCTAAACTATGTACTAATTTTATAAGCATATGAAAATGTTGAGGAGCTTTTTGGTTACTTCGTGAGCTTTTGCAATTCAATTAGAACTTTTTGATGTAAAGCTTTCAAAATTTCGTTAAGCTTTTGCATAATTTGACGAGCTTAGAGAATTTAGTAGAGCTTTGAATAGAAATTCTTAGAGCTTTATCAAATTTCAAAGCTTTTCGATTAATTTTTTGAGTGTCGCAGGAGCTTTCATGAAAGCTCTGAAAGCTCCCACCCCGTTTCATTCATAATATCTCCCCCTTGGCCCAAGTTTATGTTCTTTCTCGTAAAACTTTCTGTAAAATAAATTGAATTTCAACTGCACTTTGCACCACCAAGTGACTTTAAACGCTGTGAACGCGTATCTAACCAAATAAAAAAGAGCCCTGGGGGCGACTTTCAAAACGGAAAGGACGTGCAAATGAATTATTGGTTGGGAAACAAAACCCCTGGAAGGAATCGCAAAGAGTTTCAACGGTGAATTCGGGTAAATTCAGTTGATGAAAGAAGGCGATTTTGCGTGAAATTACTTATCGATTTCTCATACACTTTCGGTCATCTCGTTCCACCTAATTTTCAAGGGTCTGTGCTAAAAGTCTGATGATAAATTCAAACGATTTCGGAAGGAAAAACGTCGGTGATTTTCCAAACACTCCATCAACAGTTCAATTTCACTCAATGTAAATAGAAAAGGAAGACAAACTACCCGAATGGAATGGTTCATTAGGTTCAATTTGGCTTTGAGGGGTAATTTAAGTAGATGATTATGGATTAAAACTTGAATTTGAATGAAAAACAGGCTAAAATACCGAAAATTCTTAATTTTAGTACAATATTTCTCTCAGTGTATAATCTTTTAAAAGTATTAAAAGAATTATCCCACATTCTAGCGGGTAAACATTGCTAATTCAGCTCATCCACATTCCCTTCAATTTTCCGCTGTGAAACCAACCCATCAGACAGGAAGAGGATTGGCTTAGAATTTCCAACGTATAAGCAAATATACCAAAAAAAAATCCAAGATGGAATTTGCACAGATAAAAAAAACCGTGTCTGTTTATCCAATTCAAATATTCTTGGATTTTGCAAGTGAAATGAATCGCGAATGCGCGGGAAATGCAATTCGCGGGTATTAAGAAAATAAACACAAGTTTTCCTTCACAAATATAATATATGTTGTGGGTGTAAATGTGAAGGAATTATTCAAGATAAAGTGGGGTAAATGGGGGAAGATTTGTCATAGAAAAAGTTTCTCAAATTCATTGTAAAAGTTCCTATAAAATGACAAAACGCTACAATGCATCTGCTTTTCTTAAGACACCAAATCATCTCCAGAGAGAGAGAGTTAAGAAACTTTCTCCTTCAAGGCATCAAAACAAATGGCTCTTTTGCCAAAGAAAAGAGAATAATATATAAAGAGTTTTATACGGAATTGTTATCTGCCTGAAAATGGGGAGAAAAAGAAATTTTTCATTCTCACCTGTGCTCTAACGGCTGCCAGATGTATTTGCTTGGCCCTGAGATCAAACTTTTTCATCGAAATGTCTTCTTGTAATTCATTGGCCTTATTGTAAAGTTGACTCTCGAGACCTCGCAATTGATTACGAACTAGAGCATCTACTGAATCCTAAAATTACATACAAACATACAATCTAAATTAACTTCATCAACATTTTAATTAAACGCTTTTGCCTTGTCCAAATAACATTCCAAATAACAATTAAACAGAAATGGAAACACATGAAAAAATGCAAACTTTCTCTTCATTGTCACAGGCAAATTAAAACAAGACAAAGTTGAAGAGAATAAAAATTGGATAATGAGAAAAATTCTGATACAAATGAAATGATATTAAGTGGAAAAGTTCTTAAAAATCGATATGAATTGCCAGTAAAAACTCAGTTTGAATTTCCAGTTATTATTCCTTAATTTACAGTAGAAATTCGGTTGGAATTTCCATGAAAATTCGGGTTTGAAGTTACAACAAGAACTAATTTGAACTTTCAATAGACAATCGATTTGAATTCCTAGTAAAAATTCTTGAATTTCCAGTAAAAAATCAGTTTGGAATTTTTAATTAAAAGTCAGTTTGATTTTTCAGTAAAAAATCACTTTCAATTTCCAGTATAAATTCAATTTGAAGTTCCAGTAAAAATTCGGAATGAATTTCCTGTAAATATTCAGTTTGATTTTCCAAAAAAATCGGTTTGAATATTCAGTGAAAAATCAGTTAGAATTTCCAGTAAAAATTCCATTTGAATTTCCAGTAAAAATTCTTGAATTTCCGGTAAACAATCGGTTTGAATTTCTAGTACAAACTCAGTTTAAAATTTCAGTAAAAAATCAGTTTGAAATCTCAATAAAAACTCAGTTAGAATTTCCGGAATTTCCAGTAAAAATTCAGCTTGAATTTCCAGTAAAAAGTCTTGAATTTTCAGTAAAAATTCATCAAGAATTTTCTAAAAATATTCAGTTTAAATTTCCAATTTAAATTCGGTTTGAATATTCTGTAAAAATTCAGCATGAATTTCCAGTAAAAATTCTTGAATTTTAAGTATATCGGTTTGAATTTACAGTAAAAGATCAGTTTGAGACATTCATCAAAAACTCAGTTTGAATTTTCATTCAAAACTCAGTTGGAATTTCCAGTAAAACTTCAGTTCGAATTTCAAATAAAAAATCTTGAATTTTCAGTAAAAAAAATCGGCTTGAAATTCCAGTAAATATTCAGTTTGAATTTTTAATAAAAATTCGGTTGAATATTCAGTAAAAATTCTTTAATTTCAAGTTTAAATTCGGTTTGAATTTACAGTAAAAGATCAGTTTGAGACATTCATCAAAAACTCAGTTTGAATTTTCATTCAAAACTCAGTTGGAATTTCCAGTAAAACTTCAGTTCGAATTTCCAATAAAATATCTTGAATTTTCAGTAAAAAAAATCGACTTGAAATTCCAGTAAATATTCAGTTTGAATTTCCAGTAAAAAATTGATTTGAATTTTCAGTTAGAAACCGAAACGAAATACTATATTTTTTTCTGGGACTGAAATTCGGTCTCTAAAATATGTTAACTTCATCAAAATTTTAATTACCAACAAATATTTTCTCTTTTGCTTCGAAATAACAATTAAACAGAAATGAAAACATACAAAAAATGCAAACTTTCTCATTGTCGCAGCCAAATTTAACAAGGCAAATGTTGAAGACAATAAAAAAAATTTAATGAAAAATACAAATGAAATGAGATTGAAAAATTCTCAGAGTGGAAAACTTTTTCCATATTTGTTTTAAATGTCGCCTCTTTGACGAGGGTATATCGGCAAGAAAAAAAAAAGCCAGATGGAGACTCACCTGAAGTTGTCTAATTTGCATCTCTAAGTCAGCAGCCTCTCGCTTGAGAGCATCCAGTGAGGGTCGAACTTGAATTGAGGCGCCTCGTTCCAACACTAATTCATTACGCAAAGACGGAGGAAGATTTTCCTGACAAAGGTAAGAAAAAAGAAAGTTTTCCAATGAATTCTCGTGATGGGAAAATCCAGAAATCCCTTACATCATATTCTTGGATATCCTCAGCTTCGGGTCCGGGAGCGGGTTGGGGTGGGGCGAAAGCTTTCTTAGGAACCTTCGTGGGATTTGCCGGCAACGGGAGAACTCTTGTAAAGTGACCGAGATCCTGAGGTCCAGACACCGACTTGCACTGATTCGACAGTCCATCGTATCTCTTAGCCTGTTCGATTGCCTGAAAAGCAACAGAAACCCAACTATAAACACTTTCCAACAAGGCGACGAGGGGGGAGGAGGGGAGGAGGGGAGTGTTCAGATAATCCAGACACGTCCCCATTCGCCATCAAACTTCCCCGGCAATCAGCCGAGAATGAGGGCTGGGGAGAACCCCTCGGAGCGACTATGTGGGTTAATGTTAATTTGCCATTGAGTATTAATTACTTGAGGTGAGTTTGAAATGAAGAGCATAAATCCGCGCTTTGAGCTTTTGGAAATTAATTTTGCCAAAAACTTTCCAATTTGCAACATCAACAGCAACGCTATGTATATTTGTTGTCTTGACAACTTCCTATGGGAAATGTTCTTCCTTTGATTTAGCAAGCTGAGGGGTCAATCATTATAGATAGCAGAGACTTTGAGTTTCGCGGCAATTTATTGGAATTATAAAGTAAAATTTGGTGATAATTTTCAGTAGAAATTTGAGAAGAATTTTGAGTAAAAAAAATAGTAAGAATTTCCAGTAGAAATTTGGTAAGAATATTCAGTAGAAATTTAAGAAGAATCTTCAGCTGAAAGTTGGTAAGAGTCTTTAGTTGAAATTTGCTAAGAATCATCAGTAGAAGTTTAATAAGAATTACCAATAGAAATTCGGTAAGACCTTTTATTAGAAATTTGCGAAAAATCCTCAGATATTTTGGTAAGAATTTCTAGTAGAAATTTAGTAAGAATAACCAGTAAAATTTAGTTAAGAATTTCAGTAGATATTTGGTAATAAATTTCATTGGAAATTTGGGTAGAATCTTCAGTAGAAATTTAGGAAGAATGATCTAGGTATAGAAATTTAGGAAGAATTTTCAGTAGAAATTTAGGAAGAATCTTCAGTAGAAATTTTGGAAGAATGATCAGTAGAAATTTTGGAAGAATCTTCAGTAGAAATTTGGTAAGAATTTCCAGTAGAATTTTAATGAATTTTAAGTACAAATTAATTAGAATTAACGGTTGACATTAGGAATGAATTTTTATTAGAAATATTATAGGTAGGTATAATATTCCAATAGATTTCTACGTTAATTTTCCAGTAAAAACTGACAATAAAATCGTGTTATGAATCACCCCTTACTTCTGCTTTTCCAAAGCAACCATGAAAGAATTTCTTTAACTGAAATTCTCAAATCAAACATAGATTTGCAATCGGAAACATCAACTCGACTCAAAATCTAAAACATCAATTCGTAACGAAAGATATGTTTGTATATCTTCACTTTAACTTGCAATCCTCTTAGAAAGTATATAATCCCAAAAACTTCTGACGCCGCAAAAGCTCTTACAAAAAGTTCTTCGCGTAAAAAAGCAGAGTGCAAATGTCGCCATGGCTCAATCTTCTCTAAATTGAAGTATTTGGTGACAATAACGAGGCGAATCTTGCGAGAAATCTCAAATAAAAGAAGGGAATTTTCTCCCTGATTTTTTTTTGTTACTCCGCCACGTTTCAACCACAAGTCACCTAATTGGGTTCTCTGTTGTGCCGGGAAAACTGGAAAAGCTCCAGGAGAAAATTGCTCACTTGAGATGGGCGACCCGGAGAGGAAAAAGCTTGTAGAGGGAAAATTCCTTTTAGTTCTTTTTTTCTCTACAAAAATTAATTGGTGGCTTTGGACGATGCGATTTTCATGTCATTGACGTTGTCATGAATTATTCATGGCATGTCGCTCCCAAGTCTCTGCCTCTAACCTTTTTTGTCTTTCATCCTTAGATCCTTCAAGAAAAAGTCCCATTGCCACTTTGGAGGCTCCCTGAACCCCCGGGAGTCTGTCTCAATCACTGATTGAAAAATTGACGAACAAAACATAAAGGAGGCTTACTTAATACGTGAATTTTTAGCAATCTCGAAAATGATGTTCTATTTTGGGAAAATATGATTTTTAATTAAATTTTTATCGTGTTATCGGAGCATATGCCTTAAAATAAACTCTTCCTATTACCCAAAGTGTTGTTGGCAATTGGAATTTTCAATTAGCATTATTTATTTAAGTGATTCTTCAACCTTTTTCCCATTCAAGCCACCCTCAGATATTATTTTTGGAGTTATCACTTCGATATGGATTGAAAATAGGAAACAATATTGTGCAGGGGGGAGATATTAAGGACAAAAAGACGTACATCACTTCCAATACTTTCACTTTTTGTATAAAAGCTCTTGAAAGCTCCAATTTGAATGCTTTCATAAGCTTTCATCCTGTCAATTTCATTTTCTATACTAAACAAAGCTTTCTATGACAACTTTCTAAATCTTTTTTAAAATAGTGTTACTAGAAAGTTTTCTAGAAGCTTTTCTAAGCTTTCTAAAAAAAACCTTTATAAGAAGCTCAAAAAACCTTGTAAAGCTTTCTAGAGTTTTCTATGTGTTGAGAAAGTGTATTTTAGAAAGCTTTCTAGTAGCATCTAACGCTTTCTAAAGCCTTCTAAGAAAAATGTCACTAGGTACTTAAAAGCTTTATAGAAGCTTTTCAGAAAGCTTTATAAGAAAGAAAACTTTAAAAGAAGGAAAGCTTTCTATCTAATAAAAAGCTCTGGGATACTAAGAATTTCCTGAAAAGAAAGATTTATAAGAAAGCATTCTAAGAAAGCTTTTCGAAAGCTTTGCAAGAATGCTTTCTTTCTCAGAAAGTTTTAAAAAAGCTTTCTATGAAAGCTTTTAGAAAATATGCAAAAGCTTTCCAGAATCAAAAGTACTAAAAAAACTTATCCGAAAGCTTTACAAAACTTTTAAAGAAGGAAAGCTTTCTATCTAAGAAAAAGCTCTGGAATACTAAGGATTTCTTGAAAAAAAAGGTTTATAAGAAAGCATTCTAAGAAAGCCTTGCAAGAATGCTTTCTTTCTCAGAAAGCCTTCTAAAAAAAGTTTCTAAAGCTTTCTATGAAAGCTTTTAGAAAATATGCAAAAGCTTTCCAGAATCAAAAGCACTAAAAAACTTATCCGAAGGCTTTACAAAACTTTAAAAGAAGGAAAGCTTTCTATCTAAGAAAAAGCTCTGGGATACTAAGGATTTCTTAAAAAAAAGCTTTATAAGAAAGCATTCTAAGAAAGCTTTGCAAGAATGCTTTCTTTCTCAGAAAGCTTTAAAAAAGCTTTCTAAAAAAAGTTTCTAAAGCTTTCTATGAAAGCTTTTAAAAAATATGCAAAAGCTTTCCAGTATCAAAAGCACTAAAAAACTTATCCGAAAGCTTTACAAATTTTCCAGATTTTTTATACTCGTAAATTTACACAGAGCTTTTTTTACAACAATTTTAGAGAGGTTTCAGGTAATCAAGCTGACATTTTTCAAAGTTTAGGAGTTTCTTTTAAAGCTCCTATAAGATTTTAAAAAGCTCTTCAAAAAAAGATTGATTCAATTGGAAGCTTTCATAATTACTTGACTTAGCATTTCCATTATACTTCCAAAAGCTCTCGCGCACTTCCATTCTAAAGTACACCACTTCTGTCCTTAATATCCCCCCCTTGATATTATGGTTGTTCAAAATAAACTCATCAAAACAGACTTTTAGACAGATTTTTTTTTTATGACAACGAAGAATCAAACAAATGATCTGAATATTATTTTAGGAATTCGCTTATTAAATAATCAAATTCGCATAAAATTTGCCTAGAAGCCGGCAATTGTGCGCAAAATTCTCCTGAAAGTAGGCAAATTATTGAAAATTTTTGAATTTTGAAAAAATCTGGAAATGTTTTTATGTTTGATTCTGCAAATTTAAAAGAAAAATCAGAAGAAAATGAATCGAAAATTCTATTTAAAGGTTTCAAAATTTACGAAAGCTCAAAACTTTCTGCCAAAAGCTCACAATTTAGACTTTATGCAATCAGGAAATATGTTTTCTACATATATCCCCAAAAAGTATCCAGAAAAGGTAAAATTGAGAATTATATTTACCTGCAAGAGTTACTGAAGTTAAAGTGATTTTTGACCTTCCTCTATAAAATGTATTTTCATAAAGTTCAGCAACATTAAGCAAATATTGATTTCCTCAGTGATTTTCCATTTACGCTTTTAAACATTGATTCAACTCATTAAACTCGCTCCAACTGAGCATTTTGCTCCATATATATTTATTTTTTCCTTTTTTGCAATCCCCGAGAAAATCCCCATCAAAATGTTGCTCTATTTGCCCATCCTATTGATCATTTTAGCGCATTTGTAGCGAATTGTATTCATAGAGAGCAATCTGGGAGCAATTCAAAATGCGCTGCAAGTGATTTATAGAGGATAGAAGAGATGGTTACAAAAAAAGGTGAGTAAATAGTGTTGGGTGGGTGGATGTGGGTGGGAAATCCTTAGAAGAATTTTATTCAATGCAAATGGCGGAGGGAGGGGGTGGAAAAGCGCGGCAACGAGAAAAATGATAAAATAGCGAAAAAGCACGAAATTGCGTCAATTTATGATATTTATTTTGCTCTGACGACAATTCTTGAAAGCAACGAGAATTATTGAAATGAATTGTGAATAGAGAAAAAAATCAAGGGGATTTCTAATAATGGATTTTAGGGGATTAAATGCGCTATTCGCAAAGTTTTTTTTTTGAATTTTTGAATGAACAAGAAGATATTTTTAAAATATATTCATAATATTCACCAAATATTAGACAAAAGCATTAATTTTTAGGTAATCTCAAAGCTTAAGGCCTGTCTAAACCTTTAACCAAGGTTAGTCCTAAGCTTTTGGTTAGCCTTAAGTTTTTGGCTAGATTTAAGCTTTTAGCTAAACTTAAGCTGATTAGCTTGAAGCTGGCCAGAAGCTTTTGGTTAGCCTTAAGTTTCTAGCTAGACTTAAACTTTACCTAGCCTAACTTTTTGAATAACATTAAGTTTTAAGCTACCCTTAAGTTATTCGCTAACTTTAAGTTTTAAAATAGCCCTGAACTTAAAGTTAGCTTAAAGCTTTTCATAAGGCTCAAGTTTTGGGTTAGCCCAAAGTTTTTGGCTAGCCTGAAGCTTTTAGCTAAATTTAAGCTGGTTAGAATGAAGTTTACAGCTAGTCTTAAACATCTAGCTTGATTAAACATTGATGATAGACTTAAACTTTTACGTAGTCTAAAACTTTTGGTAATGCTTTTGAAAAACCCTAAGTTTTAAATTAGTCTAAAAGTATTGGCTAAGATTAAATCTGGTCTCAAATTGCCTTAAGTTGTTTAGACTTAACTTTAAATCTAGCCTAAAGCTATAGGCTAGGCTTAAGTTTGAATATAACCTAAAACTGTTAACTGGTTTTAAGTTTAAAGTTAGTGTAAATTTATTGACTAGCCTTAAGTTTAAATCTAAACTAAAGCTGTTGACTAGCCTTAAGTTTAAATCTAGTCCAAAGCTGTTACTTAGCCGTTTAAATCTAACCTTAAACTGTGAGCTGCCTTTGAGTTTTAAGCTAGACTTAAGGTTTGGCTAGCGTAAAGCTTTTTTCTAACCTCAAGTTTTAAGTAAGTCTTAAGCTTTAAGCTAGCTTTAAACTTAACCCTTGATCCATATAATTCCCATGATAAATTTCAAAAAATAACTGTAAATTTAATGAAGATATACTGCTGTCTAATTTTGATATTGTCAGTCTAATTTTATTTCCCTAATTTTGGGACTCATTTCAAGACTCATTTTCATTAGTCAAGAGCCCCTTGGAAAAATGTGCTGCATATGTTGCATTCGCACCAACAGATGTGGAAATAACTTCCATTTCTGGGAGGGGGGAGTTTTTTTTCATTCCTAATTACAACATCCCAGGAGAGACTCACCTTCGTGGAGATTGCTTCGGCACCCTGGAGGACAGCCTCTGAGATTGTGGCGCAGAGATCATTGTAAATGTCTTCGAGTTCCACCAGAAGTTGCGGCAGAGTTTCACAGTGATATGCCTCCAGCATCGCATTGGTTGCATGCAACTGTTGCACGTAAGCATTATGTGTGTCGATGTAGAGAGTCAGAGAATGTTGTGTGGGATTCGAACGGTGAGCCAGGAAGCTCTGTTTGTAATCCATTCGACACTGCCATGGAAAAGAAAGAGAACAAACAAACATAACAATCGCAATTCAACTGTTGCGCTTTCATGAGACCGAGATATTGGCGAGAGAAAAGACCATGAGAAAATCCGGGATTAATTGAAAAGCACATGGGTTTTTTACTTGTTCTATATACCAAAACATACTCTCCATTTTCGCCAATCCCCCCCCCCCTCCCTAATGTTTGTGAATTGGAGCGACGAAAAGGCAAAAAATGAGGGAATTTCGAGGTGTCTCTGTAATCCCAAACTGTCCACAATCTCATGTAAGATTCTTCAACCCAGTAATTGAGATTCTCCCTGCCATTTGATATACTCAATGCCATCAAAGGGGGAGATAATCAGGGATAACCAGAAGTGGTGTACAATTGAATGGAAGTGTGAGAGCTTTTAAATAGCTTTGAGATATTACTGAAATTTTAAAAATTGGTAAAGCCAAGAGAGAAATATTTTGGTAAAAAATATTCCAATTTTTCGCAGAAAAGCTCCCCAAAGCTCAAATCCTGTTGCTATCAAGAGCTTTCATCCTATCAATTTTCTTTTCAATACTAAATCTTTCTAGAGCTTTCTATGAAAAGTGTAACTAGAAAGCTTTTTAGAAGCTTTTCGGAAAGCTTTCTTGGAATGCTTTCTCATAACGCTTTTCAAAAAGTTTTCTAAAGCTTTCCAAGAAAAGTTTCTTAAGCTTTTTATAGAGTTTTTCTAAGAAAATTTTCTAACAAAGCTATCTAAGAACTTAAAAGTTGTAAAGCAGTTGTAATTTAAAAGCTTTCTCTAAGAAAGCTTTTAAAGAAAACTTTCTCTAAAAAAGCTTTTAAAGAAAGCTTTCTCTAAAAAAGCTTTTAAAAAAAGTTTCTAAAGCTTTCTATGAAGTCTTCTTTTTACAAAGCTTCCTGAGAAAGCTTTATAAAAAAGCTTTTAAAAAACTTTCTAACAAAAGTTTAAAGAGAGCTTTCTAAGTAAGCAATCTAAGAATGTTTTCTGAGATAGCTTTAAAAAAGTTTCCAAAGCTTTCTAAGTTTCTAAAGATTTTTATGAAGTTTTCTTTTCTAAGAAAGCTTTAAATAAGCTTTATAAAAAGTTTATAAAGCTTTCTATTAAAGCTTTAAGCAAATCTACAAAAGCTTTCCAGAAATTTCAAATACTCTAAGAATATTCGTAAATTTTTACAAAGCTTTACTGCAATATTAGAAAGCTTTCAGCTAAGGAAGCTTACATTTTTCAGAGTTTAGAATTTTCCTTTAAAACTTCTGTAAGTATTTAAAAAGTCTTTTCAAAAAATCCTAGGGCTCTGGAAGAACTTCTCAAAGCTCATGAGAAGCTTTCAAAGTTACTAGAGTTAGAATTGCTTTTGCAAAACTATTTATAAATTTGTAAGCTTTTATTATTTTTAGAGATTTTTTGAATGCTTTTTTAAAAAAGCTCAAAGCTTTTCAAAAATTTGAAATTGAAATAAAAAAAAACAAGCTTACTTGACCATCTTGAAAATCTTTTCAAAACTTAATAACTTTTGTTAAGCATCTGAAGCTTCTAAAATTTCGAACAGCTTTTAAGTTGTTTTAAGAGCTTTTTGAATAAACTCGAAGCTTTTAAACACTTCAAGATCTTCAACACAAATTTTTGGGATTTTGAAAAATTTTAAAGCTTCCAATGAAATTTCTAAGCTTTCTTGGGAGCTTTCGGATTTCCTATGACACAGAAAATGAAAGCAATCATCTGTACACCATTTCAATGATATTATCTCCCCCTTGCTGTATGTAATCCTCCCTCCTTCATCTCAATCTGCTCAAGAAAGTGGGACAAATCGTCCTGACACTCGATGTTCATCCGCTAATCCAGTAAAATCCCTCCCAATTCCCAATTGATTGGGATTTCTCATTTTATCTCTGTCGCCCAGCTCTATTCTCGGATTATGCACTTACTTTTGATAATTTTTCCTCAGTCTTTGCGATAATTGTGTCAAATGATTCCCGATGTGTGAAAATTTTTCTACTTTGCACTTTCCTGTGGAACGATCTCTCCAGCAAGGGTCGAGCAACCTGAAAAAAAGAGAATAAATTAAAAAAAATTTAATATAAAATTGAAGTATAACTGCAGAACCAATTTCATTTCGCAAAGTTAAAGGAAAACTGCGAGGAAATTTGAAAAGTAAACTCAAAGTTTTTCCTCAAATAAACAGTTGAAAAACTTGTACAACTTTTCTCTACTTCATTAACTTATCCTTCTTATTCACGGTACATCTTAAATATCGATTATATATATAGATACGATTACATTATTTCCACCTCCGAGAGAACAAACGAAAGAAAGAAATCCTTCCTGTTCATTAGGGATTTCCAATATATCTACCGTTTCAATTCACTCTTCCTCGGCAATTTAATTATTGTGGCTTTCCTGGAAATAAGGCAAAAGCAATTCTAACCCTCATGATCCCCATGAATGCTCCTTGTGATTGCAGGTGTTCTCGAATGGCAAAGTGTTTGATGTGTTTATGTTAGTCTTCATCGATGAGAGCAAACGAGACAAATTGCAGACTTCCCCAGACAATCAACATGGATAGACACCAATAATAGACTCTCAGACATTTTCCTCCGACAATGAGTGCGGAACTTTTACTCGTAATTAAAAGACGACTCAGCTGTGAAATCAATTTGCCATCATCTGAAACTTATCACCCACTTGCTTCAAGGAGTTTGCAGAATTATCCGATGTTTCACTCTTGGGTGGAAAAATCGAAAAATCTCAAGGGGGAAGTATTTCGCGAATAACAAATTACAGAACAATTTATGCACTTGTGGGCAAGAATTTCTTTTTACCCAAACGATTTTTTTTTGAAAAAGTGCCAGGAGATGGCGCGGAGAGAGCACATTTTTCTCTCCGCTTGGAGCGCTCACAGTCCTGTCAAAACGAGTGCGGAGAGAGAGAGAGAGAGAGAGGAAGAAATTCTTCTATAAAAGGAGAGCACTTGGACTAAAAAGAGCATTTCTCGGAGAACAGCCAAGGGACCAGTAGGAAAAGGAGAACTTCTGCCGGAATCAGCTCTAAAAAGAGCACTTTTCTAGACCTGGGACTTATGGCAAACGAACCTCACGATAACTTGATAGCAAGGTCTCCCGCTATACGGATCGTTCGGACAAACCGCCAATCATCCCAAGGGGGACAAGCTGCCAAGCAGCCGAAAGAGGACAAGCTGCCAAGTAGCCGAAGGCGAACAAGCCGCCAAGCAGAGAAGGAGGACGACATCTCCAGAGACCGAGATAGAGCTCCCCTCGAATCATCCTTGTGAGAAGAGGTATGGTTTGCAGACGTTTGGAGGAAGCTGGTCGGACTGCGACCATCGTTATCTGGGAGCAAACTAATGCTCCCAAGTGGGGAAGTCCCCACCGCCAAGGCATTCGTCAAGGCTGGTGCCACCTGTTGGAGAATGATCTGACATGTCACCGAGACATCCTCCCGAGGTTAGGACTATCTCCATTGTCCAAAGACTAGTGAAGTCGTCCTTTGTTGACCAGATACCAAGCAGGGCTATCCTTTCCAATGCAGAGTAAATGAGCTGCGCCCCCTGTGATCACCACCCGGATACATAAGGCCGGGTAATCGGTGATGAAAGTCCGAAACCGACAACCCGCGACACAAGGCCGAAGCCTGACCTAGAGCCGCCTCCAGAGGCAGCGCCCATACCATCCGGAGCTCCCAGAAATCAAAAGTGTCAACACCTTCCAGAGTAACTGGAAACCGTCCTCATCGCAGACGGTTTAGCCACCTGGCATGCTATTCCGTGAAGGCACTAAGTCCCTTATTCTTCCAGGCGAGAGGACACCAGTACGCCGAATGGACACTGATGAAACTGGGAAATCGCTAGTCATAGCATGGATCCCTTCAAATGGCGGAATCACTGGAAATGATAGCGCAGATGCAGCTGCAAAGAGAGGAGCCGAAGGGGAAACACTCTGAGGAACCTATGAGTAGGACTGAGTACTGATTCTTTCTATTAAACATGGGAGTATAAGACTCAATGGACCGTTGCCTGGAGACACAATGATATGGGTTGATTTTGCCATCATTCCTGAATGTAGTTTCTATCTCTGGAATAAGAAATGTCAATTCGGTCTGGAATTGACCTGGAATTCGGTCAATATAGGCTCAATAGTCTAAGTCTAAAGAGG
>CAKKOB020000289.1:51074-63701 GCA_918844115.2 Phlebotomus perniciosus | reverse complement strand
ATTAATTAACATTCTTGGAGGACCAGTCAAATCAATACCATATAAATCAGATAACTCAGTGGTTGGCCACTAGTGGTAATTCCACCCTGCTAACCAATATTACTGAAATATGTATGAACAAATGCAATTGTACCCTAAGGACTGACCTATCAATCCAATCCACTTCACAGACAAATCCGCTCTCTTTATAGGTTCTCGAATGTGGAGAAACGGAATATGTTTAGTATTTGAGAAAATTCGGAGATTAACTGGAAAAAGGCGAAATGTTTTGAAAGTAATGCATTCTAGCTGATCAATCCTCCATTGCCAACAGAATGCATTTTACATCCCTTGTTGTCGTGTTTTGAAAATGGTTTATCAAAGTGTATTTTGTTTGCTACTATCTGTTGGGTGAGAAAAAATTGATATATGCACCACCTGTTGTGCCACCGCATTTTATTTCACAGAAACGCGGTATTTCACTTCAGCCCCTCTCCACCCCCTCTCCCCGCATTGAACAAGTGGCAAAAGTATAGCGATAAATCATAATCCTTTTCGATTATGACTCAACTTGGTATTTCAAACTTTTCCTTCATTTTTTCTCACGTGCAGTCAAAGGAAAACGCCTACAATTTCCACCCGGTGAGACCGAAGAAGAAATGATAAATGTTCTTATGTTCTTATCTCGGGGGGAAGTCTAAAAAGAAAATCCAGTGAACCAGTGGCGGAAAAAAGTCTGATATGGAAGTATTAACAAATTTATGTATTAATAATTCACTCGAGCTCATCATTTATCACCATAGCAAATTTTAGCATATTAAGAGCACGGCGGTGATTTTTACGAGCAATGTGAGCAATTCTGGGCGGGAGGAAGAATGAAAAACAATAAAAATCAAGAGATTATTTACTGGTTTAAATTCGATGCGAGTCAAATGATTTATTATACGATTTCGCATGGAAACATGTTTTTAAATCCACCCCCATATGCGACAAGAATATTTATTTCCCCAACATGCATATGGAAAATTTCTGTACACTCGAATTACTACAAATCTTGTGGATATTTGTCAGTTAAACTACACTCCATTTATTGAGCTGTTAATTTATGAAAAAAAGAACTTGGAATTTCGAGTAGAATGATGTCAAAATTGAAAATTTCCTCACTGAAAGATAGAATAAAAAAATCCTTTCTAGACAATTTTCTACATTTGAGCCTGAAAATCCCCGTGATTTCCATTTTACGATTTTATGTATGTGTCCCTCAAGTTCAGATAGAAGACAAAACTATGTGAATCCAATCTCTACAAATTTGCACACAATACTTCTTTTTTATCCCGGAGACACACACATCTCAATTGAGATATGAGTAAGAAGAATAAAAGGAAAGTGTCTTGTGAGATTTTCTCCGCAGGATCTTGACGAAATCAAGGCGACACAACTCAATCTAATATCAGCTAAATGATCACCCACTTTGCTATTTACAATTCGCCTTTTTCTCTTCCCTTTCAACAATAAAAGGGACTATCTTTCACACCCTTTTTTCCCACACAATCCTGCATTTCATTCAACCAAGAAGCGTATTTGCGGACACAAAGCCAGTTGGAAATCCTTCCGTAAGCCATCATTCCACCCACAAATAGCATTTTATGGTCTTTGTTCCCTGTGCGATAAAAGTTAACAGCCTCTTGACAATTTTCTGGAGAAAAAGGACACAATTCGTTCCTCAAGCATTTTGTCGTCCAAGAGCATAAATTTGAGTGAGGACATTCACTGCTTGTTTGAATTGTTTAATTAAATAAAATTTTAATTGAAATTACTCACTCAATCAACAAATTAAATTCTTTTGTGGTGAAAATTCTTGTTTTATCAACATTTTTTTAGTTAATACTCTTTCGTGATTAACATGGAAATTTACAAACTACTTTTCACCGAACATTTTATTTTTGTCCAAAATGCAACTCATAGAAGAATTATTTATGTGAATCCTCAATAATTCACTTTACTTTTTGCCCACTGTTCCGTATAAATCATCGATAAATGCATTTTGCATTTCCATATTTTATTTACTGAAATATTTGTAGATAAATAGTTAATAGGGGAAAAGAATCATTGCACATATTATTTTTGGGTTTGTAAAGCCATCAAAATGAAAAGTTAATTAACTTTATTTGATTTTTATATGAACTATTTATTTATTTAATTATTTCATTAATGAAAATCGTCCAACCAGTTAAATAAAAATGACTTTAGATTAATTATCATTAAAAAGTCTGCGGATTCGCATTTTTATGTGAAATCTCTGACGAAAACACCCAACAATTGCGTGTAAGGCATCTAAAAAGTATTTTTATTTATTTATTGTTTCACATTGTGTGTTTATCATCACTGGTTTTGTAACATTGCAGATGGAATCAATATTGTTTTGCGAAAAGAGTGACTACGTACGTTTTCTGCCTCTCCGCATTAATATAAATAATATTGTTGGGCAAAAATCATTTTAAAATAGTGCAATGTTGTATGAGAAAAAATCCGATTTTTCCTCCAATAGAAACTTTTGTTGTGGGATATTAATTCAAACATTAAAAGTTTTCCATCGTTATTGCAAACCCATATACAATGCAGTTGATGTTTGCCAGCAATTCGAGTTGATGGCCAAGTGAGTGCAAAGAATATTTGTGAACATAAACTCGTACAATCCAACGCTTTTCCCGCTTTTCCCTCAACTTGCAGAGAAAAAGTCCTCCTGCAGCTTTAATTAGGAGAATTCAAGTGGACACAATTTGCAAAATATGCCAAATGGTTTGCCAAGGCGAATATAGGCATTTCGTGAAGAGATCCAACATAAAAATGAGTGCTTGTGAAAGTTATTCATATTTCAACAAGAATCCCCAAGAATATGCTGGAATGTTCATCCCCCGCGTCTTTCCTTTTCAACCACTTGGCGGGATGAAAAAATAAAAAAAGACCATCCACCACTTAAATATATTTTACAACTTCGGCAATTTACCGAATAAAACTCAAAGCTCTTAATAAGTGCCTCAGGTTATCTTGGGCGAAAACGATAAAAAGTTTTTTCGTGTTTCGCCGGCGAAAATGCGGCAACTAAGAAATGACTCAGGCAACCTCTCATTGAAAGTATCTCCTCCGTCCCCTCTCGAAACCCCTGAGCTACCCTTCTCCATGATGACTCCTTTTGGTGCGCATTTTCCAAATTAATGCCATTTTCTAGTTTAGGCAATTTTATATATTATTGCGCTATTTTAAGATATTTGATATCATCATAATTAATGTAAGTTCAACTTTGTCTCTCCCGCCACGCACGAAATTGTCTCGCTCGCCGAGCAAATGTTTGGGAGTCGCCGCGAGCGATTTGAGATGATGAAGACGATTCTATGGGTTGTCATTTTAACTTGAGAAACGCACGTTTTAAGTAAAATATACGCGACGGGCGAGAGCACAATATTGCAAATGGGTTTTCACAAGAGAGATAGCAATTTCTCGTCAAGGGTTTATATGCTCAAATATTTCAGTTAATAACCAGCATTGGTCCTCTTGTGCCATGGCACAAGGCAATTTTCTGAAATTGGCTATTTTATAGCAAAGTCTCTCAAGCTTTTTGAGTCACAATTTTGTCGTTTTAATGAAATAAAATAGAGAAATTAAGAAGGAAACTCTTCAAGAGCTAAACTTAAGCTTTTATTCTTAACTTTGTGAATTTAAAAGAATCACAAATAAAAATTTCATTCCTCTTTGTTATGTGTATTTACAATTCTTTGAGGCCATCAGACACTCTAGAGAATATGGAGTTGGTTTCCTGCACAAATAAATCACAAAGAATCAATATTTTTCCTTTACAATGTTTTCACACAAAAAATAATAATCAATTGGATGCTTCTTGTATTTTTAATATTTTTTGAAAATATTACATTTAAATAAGCATATCATATTGTGGAAGTAAAATTACCGAGTAACTAAAATATAGGTAATTAATATTTCAGCTGAGAAGGCAGATACACGTTTCAGAATATCAAATTAGCATATTAAGTATTGTCGCCAATGTATAATAAGTTAGAGTGGGTGATTTGGGTGGTGAAATCGGGCAAACTACAATATTTACATTAATTGAATTTTCTCGCCGCATTGACGTGAAGCCTGGAGGGTATCCCCTGAGTGGCGCACCATGTATCCCCAGCATATGTGACCTTTTTTGCAGCTCCTCCACGACGATGAAAGTCCCCCAGGTCCCACCTCACATGAGCACCCAACGTTATTGTATATTCACCCTCGTGGGGGTCACATCCGACGACTTTGGTCGGTGGAGCGTCCCAGAGAAAATGGGGTGTCCAAACACTTGCCATGTGTTAAGGTGGAAAACTTGGCCGGTTAACACCTAAATTATTCATCATTCTTACCAAAAGTTTCATCACACAGATTTAATACTAATGTGGCAGTCAGTCTTCCCACAAAAGAAATATATATTTTTGCTCGAAATATAAGAGAGATATTTCTGTGAAAGGCTGGAATTGTGTAAAACACTGTGGAATCGCTCATTTTGCTGATTTTTATCGCTGACTCTGTGATTTAACCACCATATCTCACGTGATCAGGTTACAAAAGTTGATAACTTCCGGAACTTTCTTGTTTTGCCGAAGAATCCCACCCGAAAGTCTTCTCACTGCAGGCGGTTCCACCAAGAACCAATATTCAACACACAATGTCTGATTGCAAAATCGCCCACCTCGAAAAGTCATCTGCAGAATTCATAAGTGGTAGCCAAAGGGAAAACGAACTTTTAACGGCAGGGGTTGTAATTTGACGCTATCTCGCTTGATTGTGTGAGTGAATTTTTATTATTCACCCGCAATATTTCTCATTCGACTCAAGTTCTCCCGAATGCACACACCAATTGGTGGAATATCGAAATTGCTCCCCGCAGTTCTAATTGGAATAATTTTACCCTTAGTCCTTTTTCACTTGAATGTGAGAAAATTATGGAGGACCTCGAATAAAAGTGATCATAAAGATGGAGTTTACTCATTTTCTAGAATTTCTGATCAAGAAATTGCTAAAAATTGTCATTTTCCAGACATTTCTAATAACCGTCAAAATTTGAATTCAAAATAACAGATAAATATAGAAATATTTGTTTCCTCTCAAATTCTTAGCTTTCTCAGCTTATACTTAGTAAGCAAATCGAAGAAAATTGATCGTGAAATCCTCCCTAGTTGTTAAGTGCAGTAAAATCCCATTTGATTGGGAGTAGATAGGGAAAAGCCATAAAATATGTGAATGAATTGATACAGACCTATTTCTTTGGCACTCAATCCACCTCCTGGTCTTGTAGTCGATGTTATTTACCGAAAATTTCATTCGAGACTCACCCACTGTTAGATGCTCCAAATGACTCTGTCGTTGGCAAGACACAAGATGACGATAGTGGCTGAGGCGGGAGACATTTGACCTGCGGATCCACCATTAATTCAGGAGCGAGTTATTTGGCTTCAAATAAATTTCTCTGCGCCTTTCGCTACAATTCTCATCCATGTACACGTAATTGTCTTGTTCTCGACGTCTATATTTAATTTATCGGCACAGGGAGGGAAAAACTTGGCAAGGGATGTCTTTGCAGAGATTTGTAGATTGTGGTGGAAATGAAAAGTCCGGGGTCATCATTGATTCTCGTGGATTCCGCACCGAAGGATCTAACAACTTCAGGACGAAATAATCATTGCACATGGTGAAGAAAAGTTTCCACGATGACGCATTTTTGTCTGCTCTGAATCCATTGGATTGGTGGGAAATCTCTATCCAATATATAATTGCTATGGTGAGAGAATTCTTTTGAACTTCTTCTTCCAGGAAACACGAAGATGAAATCATATAAAAGTCTGCAACTGGACAAGTTTTTCTTGTGTGTGAAAAGCTGATTGGACCCCATTCAGTTGTTGGACAAACATAAATAATCTCTGATTACGATTTAATCTTCGCCCTCCTCCACCCTTGAGCAAGTTATTACCAAAGAGGAAAATTTCGGAAATCAGTTTATGTCTGATGGAAGAAAATGCCCAATAATGTGGCGGAGATGAGAGACGTATTGGATGGAAAGACGAAGATGGATCAAGATGGGAGGATTAAATTCCTATCACTTATCGTAATTTACAATTCATAAAGTTTGCAAGAAAGTTTTTTCCTCGCAGCATCCAGTATTTAATATCTGAGCGAAATGAGAAAGGGAACACGTGGAAAGGTCATGGGGGATATCAAGGGGTGAATAATTCTGCTAAAATTTGTTATACTCATTTATACACGTTAAAGATATGTTTTTTTTTTAACGAAAATTTATGTTAAATCTATTCATAAAATACGTTTTTTTAGCGCAAAATACAAACTGGTTCATCCGAATTAATAAAGAAGGATACCCGTTTCGTCAAACAAATAATCTGAGCTGAAATTTGAAAAATACCAAGTTACACACCCCTAATTTTTTCTCACACCTCCCATATATATATTGGAAAATAGAGGGCAAAAGGTGGAAAATTTTCCTGTAAGAAATCTCTCAACAATTTAAGCTTTTAAGTCTTTGTGAGCACTATGTGAAAAGTTCCCATAAGTTTCCTCCTTCACTTTTGTTTCGAGTAATTTACGACAAAAGTACGTTTCTCGAGCCAATTTGTACCTTCATTTGGGTTAATTGGTGGTTCTTCGTGGCAACCACGAATGGCAATCAGTGAAAACTTTTTAGGTAGATGGGCAAAATGGAAAAGATCACCAGAGTCAATTTTAAATTGAATTGATAATATTTTCTCCTCGCCTGAATGCACTGTCCTAATTTTGAGAGAAAGTTTTCATCTAAGGGAAATGAAATGATGTCTAAATTAACAATGGAAACCTCCGCAAAAGAAAATACTTAAAAATTTATATTTCTTTCATCTTTTTTATTTAAATAAAAGTATCAATAAATGTTGCATTGAGCTGGGAGCAAACTCAATTAAATTTATCATTTGTAACATATACATACACTGTGTTTTTTAATCCATTTCGGCATATTTCACTCAAGTGACAATATTTTTATTTAACTATATTTTACTACTCATGCTATGCGTATGGTAGAATTTCATGAGCATAATTAATTAATTAAAATACATTTGATTATTTTTAATTTACAATTTATATGCTATTTTCAATTTAATATTCTCATTACATTTATAAATACGTAGTATCCAATATTTACATCATAATTCAATTTATCGTGTCTGAGTGTTGTGTAATATTATTTAAATTTTGAAGCAAAAATTAACGCACAAAAATCATGTTCTTTTTTTTTTCATTTAATAAAATATTGAGGAATTTTCTTTCAGAATCTTACTCATGACTCCTCTATTAAGTACTTATGATGACTTTCCCGATGCTTTATAACTTCACTGTAATTGTAAATATTATTCAAAAGCTCTGTTATTTTCATTCTTATCCTTTTTGTTCAGTGGAGCTCAAAATCGTTGCTCAGTTGTGTGTTTTTTTTAATTACTCAAATTCTCATTCTCTTTTATACCTCTACATGCTCATATCTTTTGAGTTCCTTTTATAAAATAGAATTGTTGATTAAAAATATGTCAGTCATCTATTTTATTTTATCATAATAATACGCCTAACACGCTACATAACTCCTTACAGATATTGATGATGTGCTCGAAGCGATCTTTGTGTTTGAAGGGCGTAAGATCAAAAATGCCTGGTTAATTGTAGAATAAAGAAAGCTTGCAGGCTCACTAGCAAGACTTCCGAATGAGTTTTTGTACCTGTTGGTGATACAAAAAATGAACTTATGCTCAATTTGAATTATTCCACAATCAAAATCGTATCCTTTTTGTGCTCTCCATTTTACTCAGGCGCAAAATTTTGGACACAAATGTGCAAATTAATACCCCGAAGGCTCCATGATAACCCACGCCAGAATGCTCTCCAGCGATTAGCTTTTATGGGTGTTTCCGGGGGTGAAATTTGCGCGAAATATTGGCTGAAAAAATGCTGATTCACTTTTAATGTGTGGCTCTGGGAATATTTGCATTGCGTTTATACTCCCGTCAGAAACGCGCCAAAATTCTTCTTCATCGCAAATATTGATTGGGTAAATAACAACAAGGGGGAAATTGTAAATTTTTGGGGAGGAAATTCGCCACAAGCGCCCTGTCGCTGACTGCAATTCTGGCCCCATTATAAACTAGACCTGATTCTCGCGAATCTCCACTCTAATTCCATGTCCGCGTAATACAATTGATATGTGCCGCCGATGCTGAAGGCTAAAATCGACAGTATCATTGTAAATGGCGATTCTAAACAATTGTGACTCGATGAGTGGTCTAATTTTAGGTGATTTGATGGGGAAACATGCAAAAAGACTGTCACTTTCACTGAATCAAATACACTGAGAGAAAAAACTGCAACTAAAGTTTTCTTCTTTTTTTTTAAGTGTAAATATGTATTCTCAAGGGGAAGATATTAGGGTTAAAGAGGTGTACAACACTTCTATCAGTTTGAAAGTGTTGAAAGAAGCTTTTAAGAACTTTGAAAGAAAGCTTAAAAGATCTTTGAAAGAGAGCTCAAAAGAACTCTGGAGAGAAGCTTGAAAAAAGCTTTGAAGAGATTAAATGGAATCATTTAGGAGCTTTAAATGAAACCTTAAAAGATCTTTGTAAGGAAGCTTTTAAAGGGAAGCTTAAACGAGCTTCAATAAAGCTTTTATAAGCTCTGAAAGAAAGATTAAAATAACTCTGGAGAGAAGCTTATAAAAGCTTCGAAGGGAAGCTTTGAAGAGCTTAATTGGAAGATTTTGGGGGCTCTGAAAGAAAGCTTGAAAGATATTTAAAAGGAAGCTTAAAATAACTTTGAAATAAGCTTTAAAAGAGTTTAAGGAAAGTTTTGAAGAGCTTTACAAGGAAGCTTTAAAGAGTTTATAAGCTTTAAGGAAACTTTGAAGAGCTCTCTTCTAAATAATTTTATTTTCTAAACTAACACCTTCTAAGTAATCTTAAGGAATATTTGTAAAAGCTCTAAAAAAACTTCAATCAAAGAAAAATTTGCCGGAAAAATGTCTAGTAAACAAAACAAAATGCTTTAGAAATATCTTCAAAAGCTCTACAATTTTTTATAGAGCCTGACATGATCTTCAAGATAATGTAAAGCTCATAAAATTTATCAAAAAGCTTTCAATTATTCCCATATACATAAAATATAGATTAAGAATCGATTAAGGTTAAGACTAAAGAGCTTTTTTCTCTCAATGTACTAACCAATCTTTCTTAAACTCATCTGCTAAAGCCAATAAAACGTGTTAAACATAACCCACTTTCTATAAGAATACCTAGTTCAACATATAAGGAAGTCAAGGATGAAATTTGCATAATTCTAAAAATACTCAGGGCGAAAAGGGCATGTTTCGTGGGTTGGAAGGATAGTGGCAGAAGATTTATTGAATAAAGTGATTCTGATGTTGACTTACATCCGCTCGTTTTGTCATCTTCCGGTATAAAATCAAAACCTTTGGCGCTCTCCTCTGACGATTTCTGCTCAGATTTGTCTATCTCATTCAGATTTGATTGATACCTGGAGTCTGGAAATGAAATAAATCAGTTACACTGATGAAGCTTTGTATTTTTTCCATTTCCCCACACACTTTTCTCTCTTTCCACTTGAACGCTCTGATGGGGTGAGCATTCGAGGAAAAGGTAACATTCGGGTTATGCTGTGATGGAGGGCGCATATCACACAAAAGGATGGACAGAGTTATATAGAATACTCACTTTTGTCCGCCAAATGCGAAGTGAACGTGGTGGATTGGCCATAGAGTGAGATATTGACATTGGGTCTGAGTTCCCAAATCTCCTTTTGTACTGCTTCTGTTGTTGGTGGTGGAATCGTTGTCGGCGGACTAGATACTGCAATTCAATTTAATATTTTTTCACAGTCACAGAGAAAGAGATGAGAGCTGTATATTGGGAAATTGGAGACAAACACCCAAATAGTGCAAATAAAAAACATCCTTCACCGCAACCCCTCAGCATTCATGCCCCAGACAATTGCTTCAAGTGCCTTTGAGGACGCACACGAGGTGAGACAAGTGGACGTGAGACTCCCGAGTATTTGTAGCAAATTGAATGACCGGATATCCCCGCAGGACAATTCCTATGAATGCTCTGGCCGTTGAACAAATGGTCTCAATGTGCACAACATAGGGTGCTCTCGAACTGTGGGGGAAAGTATCCCCCTCCGGCATACGTTATTATGAGGGCTATAAATAGCCCAAGACGTGTTACCGGAGTTGATTACTCAATTTCACAACTTTTTGCTTCCTCGAGCACATTGTCTCATGCTCTTTGATCACGGAAGCCACTCTTTAGCCAAGAAATTGGGCAAAGAAGGAGAAAATAAGGAGTTAAAAGTGCTCCTTTTTTTGCTTGTGAACAAAATTATATGTAAATTGAGTGATAAGTTTGGCAGTTATTAGGGGAAAACAAAATTTGAATTTGAATTTTGGAATAACCAGTCTTAAACTTTAAGTCCAGTCTGAATCTTTAATCCTGTTTTAGGCTTTTAGCTAACCTTAAGAATTTTTTAAGTTAGCAATATGCTTAAAGCCAAACCTTAAGCCTAAAGCTAGACTTTTAAGCTAGCTTTAATTTAAGTATAAAGCCATCCTACAATTTCAAACCAGTCTTAAGTTAGTCTTAAGAATTATTTAAACTTGCCTTAAGCATTATAGTCAGTCTGAACCTTAAAGCTACCCTTAACTTTGCCTTAAAGATTGCCTTAAACTAGCCATAAGCTCAAGGCCAGCCTAAGCCTAAAAGGATTAGGTACCTCAAAAACCGAGTTTTTTAAGCCAGCTTTAAGCTGAAAGCCAGCCTTTATTTTAAACCAGTCTTAAGCTACAAAAAAGCCTTAAGGCAGCTTTAAACTATACGTATAGATAGACATATTAGCATTAAGCTAGCCATAAGTTTAGCTTATATTAAGATAATCGTAATAAAAATAAATCCATGGTGTATAAAAATTGCCGCTTTATATTACCTAACTCATCCAAGATGCTTTCAAGCAACTAATTACCTATGAATCTAATATAAAAAGCTGTTCCAGATTTTTCAACCCTCTCCCTGGGAACGTGTTTTGATCCATGATTTTGATTAATATCTGATGTAAACACTGCAGACATGATGATATGATACCGAAATACGAGCAATACATCACCCCACACCATTTCCCAAGTGGCTCCGGGTCATCACAGCCGAACAGTCAAAATATGCATGGAATAGGGGAGCAGGCACAAAAAAAATGTCAAGCCTCAGTGTGGCTTCTGGTGGAGCTATATAAAATTCTTGATTTCATATTAAACCCCTTGAAAAGGTCCTCTACACATAATACCATGCATATACAATGGAAAAATTATAGGGAGATGAGCTGTTTGTCCCCAGTGAATTTAAACTGGATCCGGTCGGATGTTGTGCTTCTGATCCACCATCGCAATATAGCCACTGGAGAGCAAAATGTAGATGTGGGACAAAATTGAATAAAAATAAACTCGTTTCCTCTTCCTGTTCTACATTTTGGTCCCCATCCATGTAAAAAAGGCGTGCGCCATATATATGTAACAATATGCGTAACACATGTTATACAAAAGGATGGCGGAGTGTGTTGATGGCATAAAAATTTCACACTCTGTGTCGAAATCCAATCATGGGGAGATTCCCCGAAGAGGCGCCAGAATCATGAGATATAATCGTGATTCCAGATCCACTGCTCATGGGATGACATATTTTATTCATTCATTTGTGCTGTCGCTTGTGAGCAGGGAATTGAGCTCGTCGGATCGTATAGAAGAAAGGAGAAGAAAATGGAATAAAAACAGACGCCCAAGAACACGATGGGTGGGGGGGGGAGTGTTGAAGTAATTCGTGTAAGGTGAAATTTCCCGATAAATTAGTTTACCTCGCCTTGCGGAGGGGACGGGATAAATTCACGTTTGTCGATACCCAGAGTCGTTGTCACCAACACCGATCGCACATTCTTATACATATTGTGCTTAGGAGACGAAACGACAGAGACGAAGGCGATGGATTTCACTCTACAAAAAAATGGCTATACATTGTTATCTGGGGGATAAGACGCCAAACTAAAAAAAGATGAGTGCAGGGCTGAGAAAGAAAAGAGAATGAAAGTCATTTTTTATTCACCATCTTGATTTCTTTCACATCACCCATGCTTCCCCCTTCATGGTGTGCGATAAACACCTTTTCGGATCACGAAAATGTGGGTGAAAGTCAGGCTGAAATCGTGTCGCATGGAAATTAGAAAATAACAAAACTCCTTCGAGATTGTCGAAAATGTTTGGAGATATTCTCATGTGGGGGTGTTTCGGTGCGCCATCAGAATGGCTGGCAAAATGCTTTCAGGATGGCAGAAATCGAACAGCCGCCAGAGATTGTGTTGGAGACATAGTAAGGCCTAAGCTTGAAAGGCAATTTGCGGGATATTTGTGTTGGAAAGGATTTCCATAACTTCAACATATAAGGAAGAGTTTGAATTTCTGATAAGATTTCTTTATTTAAGGTCGCTAATACGTTACGGATTCATCATGCCAGCTCTTTAGAACTGCTT
>CAKKOB020000289.1:40961-50974 GCA_918844115.2 Phlebotomus perniciosus | reverse complement strand
TAGAACAATGTTTTTTAGGGCAAACTTAAACTCCCCGCGTGTTGGAAACTGTAGCAAACGAATAAAAGTTAAGCTGATTTTTATATCCCTCCCAGCATGTGATATGAGTGTTTGGAGCTTCTGAAAAAAAGCGTCTGCAAAGTGAATGGTTGACCTATAATCTGACTTAGGCCTAAATGGAAAAGTGTGTATTTTCCGAGAGATTAAAATCTCGCAACATTTTATTTTCTCGCCTCCCCCTCAAAAACGTATATATCCTCTCGGATCCGCGTGTAAAAGTGCGAAGTTTCTCTCCCAAAAAATACCCAAATGGTAGTAAATTTCACAAGCACATCACACATTCGTTGGGAGGTTTGGGCCATCTTCTACCACAGAAGAGGATCTGCTGAGGAAAAGTACAATGCATCAGGGAGAAATGCCAGAGATAATCTGTAGAAAAACACGTTCACTTTTTACCTGTCGCAAGGAATTACCAACTTTTTCTCTGGTTCTTTATTATTTTTTTTTGTCTTTCTCATGGGGGAAAGAGTGTGGGTAGGTGTGAATGTGTGAGCTGCTTCTTCCGCCCCCCTTGACATTCTGCTTGACTCTCAGAGTACCAACGTGCAACACCCACTCGTTTGCAGACACCACCGAGACTTGTCACCAACCGCTTGAATTAATGGCACTCTTCGGGAGCTTTCGAGCTTTATATAATTTTCACACTTTAACAAAGTGCCGTTTCGTCTTTTTATTGCCCTCTCAACATATGTGAAGAGTATCATTCTATTCTTTTTGTAACAGGACAGTTGACTCTTCTGTCTCACGCCAATTATGCTCGGATTGGATGGTCAAGGGGTGGAAAAAAGAGGGAATAAAAGGTGTACGAACACCCATTTTCATGTACAGAAACATAAAAACTTTTAAGAATTTTGATGAGTATCTAAAAGCATGGATATTCATTTTAGAAGATAAGTATTCCGTTAAATGTCTTGGACATTCAAAATAAAATATTAGAGATTTTATCTCTTTGAAAATCATGAGATTCTGAACCCATTCACAATGATTTGTATATATAGAGACCAAATGTTATGAATTTTTTTCGAAATTGGCCCTCTGGACATTATTGTCTGCGGCCGTACCAAACTAAAACGGAAAAAAAATTTTCGAAAAATTCTCAAATGAATTAATTTATATCTTTTGAAAAATTATTGTCAAATTTTAGTTTACTTAACAGAATATTTCAGATATCCGTAATGAAATATTGAATCTATTCAAAAACGTGAAAAACGCGAATTTGAAATTTAGAAAAGTGTATAATATCCGGTATTAGATATCAAAAAAATAAAATCAAGTTTGATAAACGATATAACAAGTTCGGTATTCAAAATGATCTCGAAAATGATGCATTAAATAAAATCCGAAATAAAATTTTAAATATATATGCAAAAAGCGAGTTATTCCATCTGAATCATTAATTTTATATTCAAAAAACTTTTGTTATATATCCACTTATTCTAATTTTCGCACTCTTTTAACAATTTTAAAAATCTTTTTAATTTTTCTATTTGCCAGCCTGATAAAACTTTTCCTCCTCTCATCCCCAACCTTACTTTTTGGCAAAATTGTCGGCTGAGAAGTTTGTTAGGAAAAGTCGCTAAAAACTTGTCAGTTAACAATTTGTCTTGTATTGTTCGATGTCGGTGGCATTTTAGAAAGTCGTTCTCAATCCTACATTCTTAATACGATTGAGGGAGGGATGTTTTCCTCTCAGAGGCGAATTAAGGGAAAATCCTCCGTGTTTCCCCGGGATGATCCATTGGGACATTGTGTAAGAAAAGACTGGGTATATTTGAATATTTCCATATAACACTGCATGGGAAAACATACTTGCGCAGATGTTCATTATACATTTTCCACGAGATGTACAACGCGGAGACAAACACGAAATTTCTTATTCAAATCTCAATTTAAAGAGATATTCAATATTTAAATATACATTCTAATTTGCGATATTGTCATATTCTTTCCCCCCATCATCATCTTCGGATTTGAATGCAAAAAAGGGAAAATCCAACAAGTTCAACAGGTTTTAAACACCATTTCATAGCCTTTCACTCTTCAAATTATCAAGTCAGCGAAATTTTCCTCTCATTGTTCTTCCACTCTTTAAGTGCTATAATTGAAAATTCAATCACAATGCAACCCCTTCACTTGCAAAATCACACCACAAACGCCTCAAATACCTCCTCTTAGAAGAGGCAATAAAGCTTAAATCATTAATTTTATCGTTGAGAAAATTCTCCCCCCCCCATCGCTGGATTGCACTCTGTAAAGTCGATTCTCCTCACAAGATTTTCCCTTTCTATTAAAGAGGAGGTCCTCCATGGTGGCTGTTTTGTCGCCGTATTGCCGAGAGATGTAATCTTAATGACTTTTGTTTAATTACTGACACTGCCAAAGTCTTTAGGTCGTTATTAAGGGAAATGCGAGTGTTTGTGTAGCAGAAGGTTTATGTATGGGGCCGAAGCTCCATCCCCCCAATAGTCCAAGAGATCTCCATGGTTCGACCATTTAGATAATATCTCAACATTCTTTCTTCTAACATTTCCCACCCATCACACTTCGCCATATCCGGCCTGAGAAAGAGAAGATTTTTACGACACAGTATAAAACAAAGAAGAAAATATGTTTGGAGTTTAGAGGAAGAACACCATCTAAATTATTAACTATTATGATTCCACCTTTTTTGGCGGTCTTCCCCCTGGGAGGCTCTCACAATTAATGGTGATGCCATTCAAAAAAGTTACACCGGATAATTTTATGGGCATGAACGCGAAAGGATGTTATAATATTCGCTGGACTTGAAACTTCTTTGCCGGGGCGCAAAAAGTTTCACAGCGAGAAATTGCTTAAGTGGAGAGAATTTTTGCTCAACACAGAAATTTTTAACATCCTCAAAAATTAGCAGTACTTACAGTAAATTCTAATATTGCCGTCTGTTTCGCCTCGAGGATTCTTCGCTACACATTTGTAATTTCCGCTATCGCTGCCCTGAAAGTTGAAGATTGTCAGCTTCATGACGGACTTGTACGATGGCGATGTGGATACTGATTCCGTTCTGGGAGCAATGTAAGAAGAACAATTCATTATTTGAAGTTTTAATCTCAACTGTAATATTATTTATTGGAAATTTCAATGTAGGTAATCATAATTTTTTTATCTTCTAAATTTAATATTCGATTTCTTTTAAGTTCGAACTTTACCAAAGCATTGGGATTCTCAAAAAAAAAATGTGAAAATTAATCACTTGAAGTCGGTTTTTCAACCATATAATCGCAAATTTTTTGCTTGAACAAGTTTCAAAACTTTGGCGCCAAAAAATATTTACAAAAAATAAAAAAAAACAACATCAGGAAGGTATGTTGTTTAGAAGCCCGAAAGGTTAATAGGAGGAGCTTTCAAAACATTATTATGAGCTTTCTAGAATATTTTTGACAATTTCTAGAGTTAAATTCCAAACTTTAATAAATTATTTCGAACTAATACTAAAAAAAGCAACTGGGGAACTTATTTAAGGTTTCAATAATGAAAAATGTATAAATTCCCGTTGAGCTTTTATGAATATTTTTGAATTTGAACTTCAAAATTGGATAAAATACTTATTTCTAAATTTCCTATAGAACTTTTCTGCATAAATTTATGAAAATTAAAAGAAAAAGGGGAAAGATAATCCTGTAAAGTAAATCTAAAGCTTTTGGAAAAATTTGATGAGCTTTTTTAAAGCTTTTCTTTAAGACAGACTTTCTTTAGTAAGCTTTATTAGAATATGTTAGGATATAAAATAAAATTGATGAGATGTAAGCTCTTCAAAGCTTCCCAACTCCTCCAAAGTTCTGAAAGTGCTGGGGAGCTTTCATTCAAAATGTATAATAGAAGCGTTTCTCTTTTTTACCCTAATATATCCCCCTTAGCTAAAAAATTTGAATTGGATTATGTAACGGTTTTCGTCTCATCATAAATTCTTAAATTTATGATTTTAAACTATTTCAATCTTGAAATTATCCCCTAATGATATATGTATTAGAGAAAGAAATTAAAAATTTCCATTCAAGAACTTCCAACTAATGGGTTCTACTTAATTTTCTGTAAAGAAACTCACTTGTACTTGACAGAATCGTGAATCATGCTGTCATTCTCGCGTGTCCAGTAGTTGAGGGATGTGGGATAGGCTTCCACAAGACACTCAATGGTGATGTTGTAGAACGGTGGCACTCCGACTAATTGATGTGCAATGGAGAGCATTGGTGGAACTGAAAGATGTTGGCAGGAAGAAGTAAAAAAATTGTGATGAGAGAAATTCGATTCTGGGGGTAGAAAACGCCTTTGTGAGCTCCCTATTGACTTCCACAGTATGCAATTCAGTGGCAGCCAACTTCAGAAGCAGCATCTTTCTGATGGAAAACTTCATCTACATATGAATGAACAAATATTTTGAATTTTCCAACTCAATGGCTCGCGTGATTTAATCATCGGAGCAAGAGGGACGTCTTGGGTGAGATATTGAGCTGAGTTAATTTTCTCTGTGGTGGCCAATAGGAAAATGGCGATATAGAATTTTCTAAAATTCATCTCTCTAGTCATATCATAACATTTTGCAAACGCTTTAATTATTGTATAAATTTTATCTCGTGTGACAAATGGGTGGAAAACACATAAATTGCCACGGGATAAATAATAGTTTTCCGGATGTGCAGAGAAGGAAATATGAAAATTCAAGTGTCATTGTGTTAAATTGTCCGGAACAATTGTCTCTGAATTAACTTTTCTGCGGAGCCTGTCCTTCCAGGATGGCTGAACGTTGCCACACATAGCACCCAGGAAATAGTATATCTCTGAGTGAAATAATGGCTTTCTTCACTAATTATTTTGTCCTCATTCTTATACAATTCTACACACTATGGTGAGATGAGAATTTTGGCCAGCGCACAATTTAACAGGCAAACTCGACAGTGCATAAGGAGACGTCATAACAGATTGTTACAATCCGATAATATAATACACCCGGAACCACATTTTCCCTTTCACATCCTCAATTCCCCTAACCATATTCCCACCGACTCTCATTCTGCCACAATAATTGATAGCGGGAAGATTAAAGTTTTCACCCTGACGTAATGAATTGTTCAATTCATTGTCTCAGTGAATACAGTGGAATATTTATCAAACAATTTACCAATAGATATTCCCTTTTGTATTGCGATTCTTTTTAATTTGTCACACATAAAATTCGCGATGGCAAAAAAAAAGCGTTTCATCCAGATAAAAACCCATATACAACGAAGTGGACAAATTTAGAGAGGGATTTGCATGGCAGCTTGACTTCAAATCACTGTAAAATTCGCAATGTTGATAACTTTCAATCGACACTCCCCGATGGATGTGAAAGGTTAAACGGTGTTGTGAAATCATTCCTAAAAAAAAGTCCCTTTATGTTGCACAACCGATTTTTGCGCTTAGAATGAAACAGACTGTGAAAAATATACATAAACCGATTGAAATGATTTTGAAATCAAGCAAATCGGATCACAGAAATCATATTCGTCTATTTTTTAATACCACAGAAATCCCTAGGATTAATTTTATTACAACATTTTGTGTTCAATTGAAATTAAATCTCTTCAATATGGTATTCAATTCCATCAATTTCAGTGAACGAAATTTGATAGGAAACGCGAAAAAAAGAGAAGAATTCGAATTGAGCTTTTCTTTTCGCGTCTCTCAATCAAGTTCTCAATACTTTCTCAATTCTCTCCCGTCCAAAGACACGATATATAAATTTCCATTTCAGAAGCTCCATAGCAATCGATAGTCTAATTGAAAATGCAAATTATGGATTTACGAAATTGAATTTCAACCACCCACTCAATACGCAGTGGCGCAGTTGAGAAATTAAAACCAAATATAAGCTATGGGTGTCATGAAAATTGATACTTCCTCGACACTGATGGGAGATGTCGAATTATATTTGATCCTTTTCAAACTATAGTTTCCACGCTTAATACTTACAGTCAACACTGACTTTAATCCTTTTGCTGACACTCGGGGGCACGCCATTGGATGCGATGCATAAATAAGCTCCCATGTCGAGACGGGAAATCCTCGTCAGTTCCAGAGTTTCGCCCTCCCACTCGAGAACTGCAACAACAACATCCCACATATAGCTAAGAAATTTATAGTAAAGTCCAAATAAAAAAATCAGCAAATAGAATTACATAAAAATAGTGTGATGCGTGACTTGCGGAGCAATTAATATGTCCCCAGAGAGTGGGAGAACAAAAAGTCATGGAGGGTTGAGCCTGAGTGGCAGGCAACAAGTGGTTGCCTCATCCTCATTCACTTTCCACTTGAGTACGCTTACCCAAAAGCTTTATGATGTGTGAATGCTCCTGGAGGAGGATCTTGACTTTAGAGAAGCAGGAAATGACTCGAAATCCGATACAAGTCGAAGAAAACACAATAATCACCACAATCCATGTCTCACTGGGGAGAATCTTTCACTCATGGACAGTGGAACAAGAATATTTTAGGGTTTGTGTCCAACAATTTTGCTCTAGATCTGCAGCTTTCACCCTCTGGGGGACACTTATATGGCGCAAATCAACAGAATATGCAAACAAGCTGCCACTTCTGACGACAAAGTGGTCAAAGCTTCATCAATAATTCATTAGAGACATAAAAGTGACACCTATACGGTATGTTAGAGGATAAAAGGGCTAATTGTTTAGATTAGGGGGCTTTTAGACACTTGCAAGTAATGAAAAATTAAAGTTTTAGGACTAGGTATACAAATTAGGATTTTTTTAAGATATAGAAAGAGCTTTAAGAACAGTAGAATTTTTCGAAGTAAGCTCAAAAAGTCTAAATAAATTTAAAAAAAAAAATTGTGAAACTTTTAAAGTGGTTTATAAATGAAAATTTGAAAAATAAATACTTTAAAAATATATATTAGAAAATTTGCAAAGCTTTTGGATAAAGTTTTTGAGCTTTACCCAGAGGCTTTTGGAGTTATTTAAAAAGCTTAATAATTTATCTAGACAAATTATAGAGCTTTCTATAGAGAAGAAGTTCTAATATACATAGATAAGAACAGTAATATAGATAAATATAAAAATTAAAAATCTTTTAGTAGACTATCCAAGATCAGGAGCATTGCAAAGCTTTCCTTTTAGAGCTTTTGGAATTTTTTAAAAAGCTTTTGGACCAGTTTGTGAGCTTTAGCAAATAATTTCGGGGCATGAATAAATAAGAAATTAAATAATTAATTTTGAATTTTTTTAAAACAAGTTTAAAGCTTTTAAAAATTATTGGGCTTAAAGAGAAATTACTAATATTTTGAAAATTTTAAAGAGTGTTTAATGAACTTCATAAACTTTCCCGAAAGAAAGCTTTCGAAATTAATAGATTTTTAAAATTTCTAAAGCGTAATGTTTAAGCAATTATTTTAGATCTTTTTGAAGATCATTTCAAACTTTTAAAAAATCTGTGAAGTTTCTAAAGAAATTTGCTTAGTATTGAAAGTTATTTTTCTTTTCCTTAACGACACTTTAAAATTTTGTAAAGCTTTATTAATGTTACTTTACTCTGGAGAAAACTTTGAGCAATTGTTAGATATTTCTTTGGTAATTGTTTTAGAGCTTTTCTAGAACTTTCTCGGGATTTTTGAGAAGTTATTTAAGTGTTTGATGGGCTCTGGAAATATTAATAAAAAATGTTTTCCTAATATTGAAAATTTTAATGCCGTTCTATGTTGTTTTGGGGCAAATATCCCGATGACAAAATAAAACTCAAAAGAAAAAAAAACAATAATTCAATAAAAGCGGAATCCAATAATCCAAATTAAAAAATATTGTACGACCTATTAAACATAGCATCAACTATACATATGCTGTCCCTTTCAACATACCATTGAGACTCTTTGTTATGGAGATTCGAGTATTATCGTCTCTCCTCCACTTTATCGATGGTGCTGGACTTCCAGTTGCCCGACACCTCAATGTCACATTGGCACCTTCCCGCACGATGACATCACTTGACGTTATCGAATCATCAATGTTAGGTGGAACTGCAATGATAAATGTTGCTATATAGAGTGCAGTTTGTACACATTTTCAGGTCTTTTTTTAACAAGCTCATATGGTAAAATTAATTTGGCGAAACGGAAGAGTTGACATCATTCAGATGTCTGGGTTGAATGAAGCATAAATTCAAGGGCCAATTTCCTTAATTTGGTGATGTGAAGGAAGAATGAATGTGGCTTCCCATATATCGATTAAATCTTCCCCCATAGAACTTGTGGCACCATCATAACTCAATGTGAATAGGTATGATCTCTGCAACAATAGCGAGAAAGTTGCACAAAAAAATCGTATTTTTCAGTAACGATTCGATTGTACTAATGTATTTTTGAGTTGTCACAACATGTCCGGAGACTTTTCCCAAGCAGCTTTTCTAGTATCCAAACGGTGGCCAAACCAATGATAAATGTCACTGGAATTGTGGCATACAATGTTTTTGCTTGTCCTTTAAATCACACCCCATCCAACTTTTTCGGTACTCTCTCTCTCCCAGTTGGAGTACACAGGGGAGGATTTTTCCGTTCTACCTCTTTGGTTTATTTACCATTTGTAACATAGGAAATTGAATTATGTGAATGTGCTGAAAAGAAATCATATCACGAAGTGGATTTTTCCCAACTTTTCGCACTTTTATAAATCTCTCTCACCAGCACATCGATTGCAAACTCGCCTCGTTTTCCTGTTTTGCCAATTAAAGAGATTGCAGAGCAATTGATATGATTCGGTTATCATATATTGCAGCGATGACCAAAATATTGAGAGAGAAGTTAACAGGATTTCTCTACTCCATTTTCGGGGATATTTGAAGTACAACGAGTACAACTCATTACTAACGAATTTTGGGGTAATTTTCTTTTAACCTCAGGGAGCTATTTTAGATATGTTTTCGTGATACCTCTGAGTGTTTTCACTCCAAATTGTCCCCAAACGCTGTGTTGTATCAACAGAGGAGTAATTAAATTAGAAGCAGCTGAAAACAAGAGGTCATACAACACACACTGAGAGAAATATTTCGTCTAGGAGCACAATAATTCCCTTTTCTCTTCGAAAGGAGATTCTTATTAAAAGAAAAGTAAAAAAAAGACTAAAAATCTTATTTTCAATCTTTACTTGTTTGAAATAGTTTCTTTCAGTGCTCTCAAACTCACATTCCAAGCTGACCCCAATACTTACTTACTTCTGTGGCGCTCCGTCACCTATTATATAAGGGACAGGACCTCCTGCGCCATGTATTTTCGGCGGTCCTCCGCCAGCTTCCTCCAGCCCCGCAGCACTACGAGCTGATTCAGGACCTTATCCACTAACTCTCTCCAGGTCTTCCTGGGCCGACCATTCAGTTTGGTCCCTTCAGGCTCGGAGTTCAGCAGCTTCTTGGGCATTCTTTCTGCTGACATGCAGTGGATGTACTTAACCAGTTAATGGTTCATTCTTATTCTGAACTCCCCAGCCCTTAGATCCACTATAGGGCCGTAGATTCATCTCAAAACACGCCTCTAAAAGATCAGTAGCGCTAGCTCCTCAGCTTGGGCCTAACCTAGCTAGCCGACAATGGGCCTCACCACAGTTCTATATTATGTGATCTATAATAACCATGAGACGTTTCTGGAACGGAAGACTGTCGCGAGTGCGAGGCAGCACCTATTTCCCGCTGCGATCCTTTCTGTCACCTTCATCCTGACGCTGTTGTCCGAACTCACAGTCGATCCCAGATACTTGAAGCTTTTTACGACTTCGAAGTTCCAATCGTCAAGAATGTCCGTGGGATTCTGATGGAAACGCCATATCTTCCAGCTGTTTCTTGAGGTGAGCTGTCTTTTTCCTCCTCATCAGTCTTTGCGTTTCTGCCCGGATAATCTTATAGTCCGTAAGCATTCTGATTTTCTCTTGTGTGCGGTC
>CAKKOB020000289.1:10939-31852 GCA_918844115.2 Phlebotomus perniciosus | reverse complement strand
CAACTACTTGAACGCTCTGTTACCAAAAGGAACAATAAAACTAGAAGAAAGATAAACCCCTTGTCTTTCCTTGACGCCAGCTGCGCTTTGGCGGCTCATGCCCTATTCTATCGAAGACGCCAAAAGCCAAATCCGCAACAGTATGAATTGAATCTTCATTGAAAAACCTTGTACTAATTCGAGAATTCATGGCTCGAAACGAAGATTTAATAATCGAATTTTGGAACCCGATTCAGATCCTAAAACTTGCTTTAGTAAACAGTTTAAGTAACTAGGAATCAAGTACCGGTTCACAAATTATGAATCGGGAATAAAATCATATTTAGTCTTGGAAACTAAGTTAAGGCTTAAGAGTTCGGATCTAGAAGTTAGTTAGGAAACAAAGTAGGGATTCTTCATTAAAGAACCTTGCATTAATTCGGGAATTCATGGTTCGGAAACTAAGATTTAAGGATTCTGAAACCTGTTTTGAAATTATCTTTACGAACTAAGAAACAAGAATCAAGACTCGATTCCCAATTTTATAATCGGGAATCAAGTTTATATCTAAGAATTTGGTTAGAATGTTTGTCAGTATTCGAAACCAAAAATTAGAACTAGGGCCGATCTAACTTGGAACGATTTCTAACTTGGAACGTAGTGTTCCAAGATCGTCTCCCCTAAGTTTCGAAACTGTAATAAATCCAAATTCAAGAACTGACTTTTGTGGCTAAAAAATGATAACCAATTGACTAATGTGTATCCTGAAAATTTTAGGCTATGCCTAAAAAACTCCTGACGAATTATGTTGAATTACGGTGGCACATTGATAAATATTGCTGTTAATATTCCATGTGTGTGCGTGCGTGCTCTACAAATTTACCAACTCATCACATCGACCGCAATATTTTACATTATTTAATTTTTCACACCATCTTCAGGGTGATAATTTCCAAGAGGGAGGGGAGGACATGTTTTTTGTGCCCCTGATTCGGCAGATTTGATAAGTAATGGAAGAGGATGAGTATAATTTTTCAGATGAAACGGCAGGCATATTTCATAAAATATATACGCCCGAATGTTGTGGGGTTCGGAAGTTAATAATATCATGTGTCACAGCTCATAGCATGTGTCATAGCAATGATTCCGGCTAATTGCACAATTTACGACCTTGTTGATTTACACTGATTTTAACAACTATTGCATGCTTATTGAGTGTTTCACGGAACAAGGAGATATTGAATTTCAAAACATTGTGATAAAAGATATTCTTCTTGGCACTCTCGCAGAGAGACTCCATTCACGCCCTGTAAATCACAGAGTTGGAAAGTCAATGAGTAGATGAGTATTTTTGGTCTTGGGGTATTTTTTTTTTCTTCGTTGTTTTGGGTGAGACCTTTTTTCCACAATCTAACATCCAGCTGTTCAGTGTTTTGGACACATTATGTGAATTTTAAATATCAATTACACATCTTCATGGCTGGTACATAAGATAAAAGGGAGCGAGACGCAGTTCTGGCGGTTGAGAAACTAAAATAGATGAGGAGAGTATTTCACTGATGGTGAGATGTTGCGGTATCGCCAGTTGTGGCATTTCTTTTATTTCTCCTTTTGGGCAACTTTTAAATTAAGACCCAAGAATTCCGCACCCTTGGAATGTCTTGGGAGTCTTGGGACAAAAGATGCAATTTACTGGGAGGAGATGATTTTCGTGCACAACAATTATGGGTTATTTTTGGGGGAATCTTATAACGACTCTGGCCAGAGCGATTAAATTAATTGGGAGACTAAAATTGGACTCGCAGTCATTAAGATCAATTCCCCATTGATCGGGGGCTCACCTTTCGACCTCGAAGGAATTGTACTCTCACAGTGATAACATAATCACTTGACCGAGACGCATAAATGGAGAGGGGGCATTCATGTGGAAAATCATGTCTCCTTAGGGGGTGATATAAATTTCGAATGCACGGATTTGCCACTTACCATTGGGCGATAGGACACTTGATGAGGATGGTGCACCGGATGCAGACGCTATCAGGAGGAGCGTGAGGAGGGCCCCCGTGACACCAAAGGGGGCCATCCTGGGACTCTTGCCAAATCAATCGCGAACCACCAAGAGCAATCCCTCAATGTTTCTCCTAACACTCACAGTCACTATCACACGTGTTCTTGTAGGTCTATAAGGGATGACGATCCCAAATTTAGAGGGAATAATTCTTAGGACTCTCGTATAAATTATTCATATATTCTGTCTATCCGGTATTTATAATCCACGTGAACCTGAGAAAGAATTGATGGCGTGTAAATTGTCTCGTGGATGATTTTCCAACCCTATTCACTGAATCATCCTCCCTAACGACACACTCACGCTTTCACACCAAAAACACTTCCTTCCTTCCTGCAATTACATTCCAGTTGCAATTTTGTGCCATATATTGCCCTTTGGTTTATTTATCTGGTGTTGAAGCCATTGAATTTTGCGATATGCATTCTCTCTTCTTCCGGGGTTTATCAAATAATAAAAAAAAATCAAATTACCGATCACAACTTCCGGATACAGAGCCACATTGGCAACGTGCGACCTAAGAGTGACTAACCATGTTCACAAACTGCGAGACCCTCCGCCAGAATAGACTAAATCACGCCGCAGCCAGAACGGCACTGAGATGTGTTTTCCACCGTTTCATCTCAGGACCACACGGTGAGTGGGAAATGTGCCGAGAAGCTGCACTTGCCTCAGCCGATGTATTTGTGGAGGGAAAAGGCGCCTCAGCCGCTGGCCGGCCAGACACCCCACAGTAAAAAGATTAAAATGATGAGTGTTGCGCCCAATACTTTGTATTTTATACACATTTATAAATCCACCCCAAACCCCCCCAAAAAATATCACTGTGGTCGCGTGGAAAAGTCCTCTCTCTCTCTGGGAAGAAAAAAAAAATATTTTCCCACATACGAACACCTTCTCTCCCACACATACACGTGTGATTGGGCATGTTTTTTGTTGATTGGGAAAAATAGAGGCATCTCTCAGAACTCCTGCGCGCCTCTTCGTGAAGGAGGGCGCTCCACCATGAGATTTCTCTTCGCTGAGACTATTTCCCCATACACCCTGGCACGGTCTATTGTTTCCTTTTTTTTTGGCCTCCGTGGGAATTTTCTCTCTCAACGCCGGAGCCTTGCCAGCCAATCCCATCACTACGGCTCTTGTGTTGGGAGTGGGTGGTGGGAGCATATTCGTACACGAAGGACCAAATATATATGTGTTGGTAGTCATATATAATCTCGTTTTAGTCCCTATTCCTAGATGGCGACACAACCTATCCAGCGGAGCAGGTGCGCTTAGATTTAAAGATGTCCTTATTTTAACGGACTTGTACAAAAACTCTTAGCTCCTTAACTCAGGATCTTCAACCCTTAAAATCTTCATTTTCTAGATGAAAAAGACTTTCTCACCATTAATATGTTCCATTCCTATACCTTAACATCTTGAATTACCCTCATATCAATTCGGAACACTCTCCCCCTATTGAAGCCCTACTACAACACCCCTTGTTACCAGCATTTGCGCACGCGTTTCCACCCCTCCCGGTTACATGTTGTACGCTTCTTTTGCGGAGTCTAATCAGCTGATTTTTGTCAAAACTTTGAAATTTTTATTGACTCACGTATCCTTTGTCAATTCCCAATATCGACATCCAGTCCGCTGTATCTAACGCCAAGCCACCATGTGCTAAAGTGAAGCTTTGCGGAACTCAAAAAAAGAACCATACATTCCGTTCAATTTTCACTTAATGTCTGGTTTTTCCGGAAGTGAATCACATAATGTGTGAATTAGTCACCACTTAAGAATCGACAATAATCTTCCACAAGTGATGGGTTCATGCTTTGGACGATGTCGCTTTAGCTATAGGGGGTAAGCCTACAGCATAGCATGCACATTTAAATTACTTATAAGGACACTTTTTCCCACCGCAGTCGTGAAAATGCATTGGAGGAGAATCTGGTGGAGGAGGAGAACACCAAGGATGGGCACATTTTCAATATATTGAAATTCAAGCAGAAGAAGCACTCAAAATTCATGGAGAAATTCATGAGCCAGCAAAGTGATTCAGTCAACAACTACAAGTTGCTTAATCGAGAAGATGGACCGAGTAATCAACCGCGAAACTTCCCAAATATACAACTACAGTGTCTGGACGCCCACTCCCTCCTCCTCGCCACTCGAACTGGGCTGCCAGCACTTCGGCCAGATCTCTATGTCAGCCTAAATTCCTCACCAGGTGGATCTTCCTTGGATCTGGAGTGGGAGCACGAATATGCGACAAACAATCGTCACAACCCGTGGACGAGTCTTCCGGAGAATGTGGAGGAACTCTCCAGCGACGAGGAGCACTCGTCGTCGTCGGGAAAGCAACAAAATCAAAAATTAAGGAAACCAACAACCAAAAATGTCGTCATTAACGGTTCCAAGAACCGCAGCATTCACTCGTCAACCAACACGTGGTCCCACATTTCGACGCCCGAATCGCTGGAGTGGGACCAGGATGAGGACCAAGAACTCAAGTCGGAGGACTCTCTGGACCAGGAAACGAGAGACTTGCTCTTCCAAATTGAACAACTCAAGAATCGGGTGCTCAACGAAACTGGACACTTTGAATACGGTTCCAACGACGTGGAGAGCTGACTGTAAATGAAACCGTCAATATCATCCAGCCTCCATACCGATCATCGAGGATAAGGGTAGCCATTATGTTGCTTAACTCCTTGGGTAACCTTTAAAGTCCTTAAAAAGAATGATTTCACCTCTAGAAGAGCTACTCTGACCGAATACGATATCGAAATGCCTCTCCATCCATAGCAATGAGAGCAAAGTGCCTGCCTGATGACTTTGTGAATTTACTGGGCTAAAAACCACCCATCATTGTGAATTTATAACATCTTCAAACCCCATTTATGTTTGCCTTAACACATATCCCAAATTCAGTATCAGATACATCATTAGAATCTAAGGGGCCTTTAGGTTTGTGAACGTCTTTTACTTTTATTTTATTTCCATTTTGTAATAGAGAGCATTTTGTATGATGATAATCATATCAGTAGTGAAATTCCCTATTTAAATATGTATATTTATCAGGTGTTTAAGGAAGTAATAAAAATTTAAAGAAATGAATATGAAAAATTTCAGAAATATTTCATAGCGTCAATAAATTTCTTTTCTTAATTGCTTGTCTTCTCAGAATGGAGCAAAGTGATGAAGAAGGATAAGTATGTATATCCAGAGGAAGATATAAAAGTTAGAAGTAGTGTATACTTGAATGGAAGTACGCGAAAGCTTTTGGAAGTGGAACGGAAAAGCTAAATTAAGTAATTATGAAAGCTTCCAATTGAAGCAATCTTTTTTGAAGAGATTTTGAAATCTTACAGGACCTTTAAAGGAAGTTTCTAAGATTTGAAAAATTTCAGCTTGATTACCTGAAAGCTTGATAAAATTGCTGTAAAGCTCTGGAAATTTACGAGTATAAAAAAATCTGTAAAATTTATAAAGCTTTCATAGGTTTTTCAGTGCTTTCGAAAATTCAGGAAAGCATTTGCATTTGCTTTCATAGAAAGCTTTAAAAACCTTTCTTAGAAAACTTTTTAAGGAAATTCTTCTTAGAATCCCAGAGCTTTCTTCTTAAAAAGCTTTCTTTCTTAGAAAGTTTTTTTCTTAGAAAGTTTTCTGAAAAGCTTCTAGAAAGCTTTCAGTGACATTTTTCTTATAAAGCTTAAGAAAGCTTTAGAAAAGCTGCTATTTATAAAGCTTCCTAGAACAGCTAGAACACCTTTCTAAATACTTTCTTAGAAAACTCTAGAAAGCTTCCTTAGAAAGTTTTAGAACGCATTTTTAGAGCTTTCTTAGAAAGCATTCTTAAAAAGCTTCAGTAAAGCTTATAGAAAGCTCCTGAAAGCATCTGAATTGGAGCTATGAAGAGCTTTTCTACAAAAAGAAGAAGTGTTGTTAGTGGTGTACGTCTTTTTGACCATAATATCTTCCCCTTGAAACTTATTTTTTTAAGTTCTTAAAAAACATCAAGAGCTTTTTGTAAAAGAGCTTTAGCAAGTTTTATATTAAAAGCTCTATCATTTTTTTTTACGAACATTAAGTATCAAAGTTTTGAACTACTTTTGAGTTACTTTGTGAGTTTTAGTAATTCAATCAGAGCTTTGAAAGTCCTTTAGTTAGTCTAGTTAGAATAGGTAGAAAATTTATAAAAATTGAGAAGGTTCTTAATATGAAAATTTCAGAAATCTTCGCAACAATACAATTGTGAAACTCTTTCTTCCATCAAATTATCTTATCACGCTAAGCAAATTGATAAAAGTTCAATATTCACTGCTCAAATTCTCCTCAAATTTCAGTGATAAACTAGTCATTGATGAGGAAGCACCTCTATTCAATTTGATATTAACCTCCAGTAATTGAAAATGATCGGCTTAGGTTTCTATTACGAGATCATACTCGCTGCCTTTCTCATATTTTACCTCTATTCCAAGAATAATCGCCCTCAGAGTGTAATTTGTGGAGTTTATCGCCAAGGTGGCAAATTTTCAACCATCAAATTTATCTTGATGGCCATTCTCTTGCAAGCACGACAGGTAAATCCTTATCAGAGCGGACAGGTTTTCCTATTCCCGATTATCTAATCTCTGTGTTGTGTCTCATGTGAAAGTAGAAGTCCAAGAAATGGAGTGTCTCGATAAAGAAGTACTTTGATAAGGATTTCGAACCACCTGGCTTAGACGATCTGGATCAGCCTCAACCGCTCTCATATCACAAGAACGCCATAGATGCTGTGTATTTCAATGGATCTTCAGATAACCAACAAGTTCTAATGTGCGGAATGGCGAGGAGAAAGAACAACCTGGTTAACGGATTTCTCTATCTGCGAATTCCTGATTTCAGTGATAAGTTCCTGCTCTCACCCAGGCTTCCAGACACGAATCTGTATCAAACCGAAATTGATGCTAATCAGTACAAGGCTGAAGGAATTTTTCTTAAGCCTGTTGTTCCCATGAAAACCTGGAAAATCATCTACAAAGGGAAAATGCAATTTGATACGCCAAAATCGGAAAGTTTCGATGTTGAACTCAATGCAACTTTCACCAGCAACCTGCCGGCTTTCAATTACGACACGGATATGCATTTTTCTAGCCCTGCAACGGCCATGTCTCGTGAATTTTGGTCTCGAGAGTACTTTGAGAACCTCAAATCCTTCCATCAGACTCACTATGAACAATACGGAGATATTAAAGGATATGTCCTGATTGAGGATGAAAAGTACGAAATATCTGTGAATTCAGTTCGAGATCATAGTTTTGGCTTGCAGAGAGACTGGAAACTCTTCCACAGATATGTTATGCACTTCTTCACTCTGGAAGATGGTACAAGAATCACTGTGGGAGTCGTGTCGATCCCGCTCAATTTCTCAAGCATCACAGTTGGTTTCGTTACGGATGCGAAGGATAAGAAAAATTATCCGATTACGGATTGCAATTTTAAGCTCTATCAGCATGGAGAAAAAGGAAATCCACCGAGAAATTACGCGTTTTCATTCAATACAGGTAACTTTTTAAAGGAAATGTTGAGATTTTTTGATTTTTCTAACATTTTCAATCTTCTTTTTTTTTAGTGCAAAAATCTTACCTTGTTGAGGTGAATGCCTTCGATAAGCAGGAATTCTTCATCGGCTTGGAAAGGGAGAGCAGAGTAGTTGAATTACTCTCCAACTTCACAGTGAATGGCGTAAGAGGATGGGGAGCAGCTGAATGGCAATACAGAAACTTATCAGGCCCACCCTGTGACCGTTGAATTGAATTGTTTCAAATCCTTCGTTCAAAGATCGATTTTTTTGGCGATATATCGCGATTTTCGGGCGTCTTCGGAAATTTTCCCGGTCTTCTAACATAACCTCAAACTCTTACTCTGGAAGACGCTTGTTTTGATGTGCTGAAATATCACAGTTTTCTCTGGTTTTTCACTGATTTCCGTGCATTTTCCTAGTGACAATGGCAAATCTGAAGCCCCTAAAAGCTTTAGATCTCGGTAGGTGTGATATTTAATTGTTTCCCGGTGAGAAAATTGACGACTTCTCTTTCCCTTCCAGACAAGAATCAACAGAGGAATTTCATTAAATTCTACCAATCTCTGGGCGAGGTAAGTCTTCCGGCAATCTCTAATCATTAGTTATAAACTTTATTTACTCAGTAATGCTTATTAGTTGAAGCAAACAATCATTTTACACACTGCAAATCAACCGAAAACGCTCTTCGCCTTATCACCGAGGCGCTTCCAGAATCCGGGAGCCTCGGTTGTGGAGGCATCTGTGATGTCCTTAACCACTGCCTGGAGATCCTCCTCGTACTCTACTGGATTTTGATACTTCTGACTCAAATCCTCAGCTTCATTTGTCCAATCGATTGTTTGCTGTTGCAAATCAAGTTCCTCATTCGTGGGCTCCTAAAAGATGAAAATTTGTCAGGGATGGTCTTTCCGGGAAGGGTGTTTTGGGTGTCTTGCCTGTCCAGTGACTCCTTGGCGATTGAATCTCGTCGCTCTCGCGGTTGAGTGACTCTGTGTGTGAGCCATACTCTCGATATTGTCATAATTGGGATCGTGGGAAGCAATTCTGGGCGTCACCCATCCGTCGTGTCCTCCGAAGGCTGAGGCACTGGCAGAGGCGGTCAGGTGGAATTGAGGCTAGAAGGAAGTCAAGGATTAGGTCACAATTTCTAGTAGAATACTCACTGAGTGATAAATACTTACAACAACCTGTTGATTTGTGGTGATTGTCGTCTTCTTATACTCCCTCCTCCTGTACTCCCGGTTAGTTTGAGGCACAACAATGGGAACGGGTTCCAGGGGTGGCAGTCTGATGGGTGCTGGAGTCGATTGTAACTGAATCTCCGGCTTCACCGGATACAGCCCAATTCCGGGCTCCAACTCAAGATCCTCCTCGGAGAAGTAATCATCCTCAAATAGTTGCGGCGGTTGATCTCCGCGATTCTTGTTGATCTCCTTCTGTGGAGGCCGATGGGAGTTTGAGCCGTTCTTGTTGTGGATGAACACTGTCGGATAGCGAGCTCCCAGATCTGTGTATTGGGTGTATATCGGGTGAATCCATCGACCTGCTGTTGTCTTCCTCCATCCCCATTCCCTGAGAATCTGAGCCAGGCGATGAACTTCGTCGTGCATGAGTCGTAGCTGTCGTTGCTTGACTTCCTGGAAGCCACCGTCTCCATAGGCAGATTCAATGTACCAAAGGGATTCCCTTTCACTCTGTTGCGCCTTATTCCAGCGCGCTCCCTCACGCTGAAGACGCTCAATCTCCTGAATGATCAACAGAGAGTAGAAGTATTTACTCTCATTGTTGAGTCTCTGCTCAATTGAACGGATAAACTGCGAGAGGAGGGTGGCGCTGTTGGATCTGCGTTGCCATTCCTCAAGGATGTGATTTAGCAAGTCAATCTCCTGCTGGATGTACCTCAAGAGTCTCTGTCTCTCGCTCTCCTCAATATTCCTCTGACTAGCCCATTTCTGATACTCTCCTCTGAGTCTCCGGATGTCCTGTCGGATCAACTTCTCCCTCTGCTCTAGCTCCTCAACAGACAACGTGTGATCCAGTGTGAGGATGTGGGATGAGAGCTTACTGAAGTCCAGAGAGATTTTCTCCAATTTCCAGTCCTCGAGGATCTTTGACAAAACTCGAATCTCCTCCTGAATCAATCCCATGTGCTTCTGCTTCTCCATCACATTCCCCTGATGAAGACTCCAGCTCTTCAGTTCACTGTTGAGCTTAGCAAGTTCTTCATTTATCCTCTTGGCGTGCTCCTCCTTCTGTTCGGCGGTCAGGGAGTGTTCGATGGATAGGATGTAGGTGGAGAGTTGTCCGCCAGTGCCGATAGCATCCTTGGCCTTCCAGTTGGCCAAGATTTCATTCAATTTATTGATTTCCTGACGAATCCAGAAAATCTGCTGCTCTCTGTCCTCGCGATTGATATTCCCCTGACGCTTCCACTTCTCCAGTTCTTGTCTCAATCTCACCAGTTCCTCTTTGATCACGATCACCTGGCGTTGCTTCTGCTCCTCAGTCAGGGTGTGCTCAATGGACAAGATATGGGCGGATAGAAGTCCTCCAGACTTTTGGGATTCTGTCAATTGCCAGTTCTTGAGGATGTCCTGCAATTTCTGGACCTCAAGGCTGATCCAAGACATTTCTCGTTGTCTAACTGCTTGGTTTTCCGTTGTGGCTCTCGTCCATTTCTCCAGTTCTTCCTTCAATCTAGCAATCTCATCCTTGATGATCACCGTCTGGAGGAGTTTCTCCTCATCCGTCAGCGTTGACTCTATGGCAACGATGTGAGAGGAGAGCAGATTCTCAGGTCCAGACACTTGAGTACTCCTCCAATCCTCGAGAATTCTCGTTAATGCGTTGATTTCCTGCCAAATGGCAAAGATCTGTTGTTGCTTCCTCTGATTGTTCACATGAGTCAGGTGATTCCATCTCTCCAGCTCCTGCTGCAATCTCGTGACCTCTGCCTGAATCAATCCCGTCTGCTGTCTCTTGTCATCCTCAGTTAGAGTGTTCTCAATGGATATGATATGCAAGGACATTTGCTTCCCAGGGATTATGGTTATCTGACTGGAGTTCCAGTCATTCACGATCTCAGTCAAGCGTTGAATCTCCTCTTGGATCATCGTGATTTGTTGTTGTTGCTTGTCCGTATTGACGTGCTGGAGGCGTCTCCAGCGCTCCAACTCCAGTCTCAATCGCTGAATCTCCGCCTGGATCACTGCACTCTGTTGCACCTTCTCCTCCTCCGTCATGGTGTTCTCTTTGAAGATGATCTGGGTGGAGAGTTGATTCTCAGCTGTGAGAGTTGGTCTGGTCTGACGCCATTCCTCCACAATGTTCGTCAACTTCTTGATCTCACTCCTGATCATCGTAATCTGATCCTGTCTTCGCTCCTCATTCACATTCGCCATCTGTGTCCAGCGATGCAGTTCCTGTCTCAATCGATTGATCTCCTCCTGAATCACTCTGGTCTGGTGTGTCTTGTCCTCCTCAGTGAGATTCCTCTCGATTGTCACGATGTGGGTGGAGAGTTGATTTTCAGCTGTCAGTGTTGGGCGAGTCTCCTTCCAGTGCTCAACAATCTCTGTGAGTTTGTTGATCTCCTGCCTGATTAGTTGGATTTGCTGTTGTCTCTCTTGCTCGTTCACATGATGGAGTCTCGTCCACTTGTGCAGTTCCTCCCTGAGACGAGCAATCTCCTGCTGAATGACACTGTTCTGCTCCGTCTTCTCCTCCTCACTCAGTGAGTTCTCAATCTTGATGAAGTGGGTGGATAGACGATTCTGATCCGTCACAGTTGGTCGACTTTCTCGCCATTCCTCCACAATTTCCGTCAGCTTACTGATCTCTTCCTTGATCAGACCAATTTGACTTTGTCTTCTCTCCTCCTGGACATTCTGCATGTGAGACCATCTGTTGAGTTCTTGCCTCAGTCGATTGATCTCCTCCTGAATCACTGCATTCTCCCGACTACGATCCTCCTCAGTGAAGCTCTTCTCGATCGTGATGATCTGATGGGAGAGTTGATTTCCTGGCACAATTGTTGGTCGTGTTTGTTTCCAATCTTCAACGATTTGAGTGAGTTTGCTCATCTCCTGGCTGATTAGCTGAATCTGCTGAACTCTCTTCTCCTCGTTCACGTGATGGAGATGCTTCCATCGTTCGAGTTCCTGCCTCAAACGTTCAACTTCACTCAAAATCTGCACAGATTGTCTCTCCTTGTCCTCCTCGGTGAAGGTATTCTCGATGGTGATGATGTGCTGCGAGAGGAGATTCTCTGGCTGCAGTGTGGCTCGTGTTTCCTTCCATTCCTCAATGATCTCTGTGAGTTTGTTAATTTCCTGGCGGATGAGATTCACCTGTTCTCTGCGTTTGTCCTCATTCACGTGCTGCAGGTGTTTCCATCTCTCCAGCTCTTGTCTCAGCCTCTGAATCTCGGTGTTGATCACCTTAACAAAAGAAAAAAAGAGGTTTAGTCGAATAATTTCTGAAACATTTAATAGATTTAAACTCACCTGACTCTGATAAGATTTGTCCTCCTCAGTCAAATTATTCTCAATGGTGACAATATGCGTGGAGAGTTGATTCTCTGCAGTTAGAGTTGGTTTTGTTGCCTTCCAATCCTCAATAATTCTCGTTAATTTGTTAATTTCTTGGCGACACTCGAGAATCTGATCCTGCCTCCTATTCTCATTGTTTGTGGATAATCTACTGAACTGCTCCATCTCATGTCGAAGTCGCCTGATCTCATCCTGAATCACCTGAGCCTGTTCATCCTTCTCTTGCTCAGTCAAGGTGTTTTCAATTGTCACGATATAAGTTGACAAAGGAGTTTCCTGGTAGTTCACTTGATTAGATTTCCAGTCCTCAATAATCTGATTGAGAGTGCTGATCTCCTTCCAGATTAAATTGATCTGCTGCTGTCGTAGCTGAGCATTTCCCGTACTCTGTCTCTGCCATTTATCAAGCTCATGTCTCAAGCGTTCAATCTCCTCCTGAATAACTGATGTTTGTCGTTGCTTCTCTTCTTGGTTGAGCGTGTGTTCGATCTGGATGATGTGAGAGGAAACTTGACCAACATTGGGCGTTGGAGAGAATTGCTGAACATTCCACTCGGTCAGAATTCGTCTTAGTTTATCAATTTCCTGCTGCAGAGAGTAAATCTCGTATCTTCGTTGCTCCTCTGTAACTCCCTGAGCATTCATCCAGACTCTAACTTCCTCTGTTAAACGCTTTATCTCCTCTTGTATGACTACGGATTGCGTGCGTCGTTCTTCTTCAGATAAGGAGTGCTGGATGGATACAATGTAGGAGGATAGGGTATTTTGGGGTCTAGGCTCGGGAGTTCTTATCATGTGCGAGAAGTTTCTGATGAGTTCTTGAACTTCTTGGTAGAGGAGGTCTTCTTCGGTAACTCGATTTCCTGAGTAAGGGTAATGCCAGTTGCTGTTGTAGGAAGTTTGATTACGGATTTGCTGAATGAGTTTGTAAATCTCATCCTGAACCTCTTGCTTATTCCCGCCAATGTTGGTGTCATCTATCTCAATGACTAAGGATGAGAGTAGATTATCGATTCCGTGCAGTTGACTCCTATTCTGTCGAGCGATCTCTTCAAGGATCGACTGGATCTGTTCTCGCTTGTTCTCTTCGGTGAAGTTTCTGTTGAAGGTGACGACGTGAGTGCTTGGTTGACTCCTTGATCCGTCAGAACTGCGATTGTAGGTGCTGACAGTGTAGTTGACTTGCACAGATCCGGATCCTGGACGAATTAGGATCGGTAAGCGATTGTAAGTGTGGGCATTTTGGTTGAAACTTATCTGTTGCTGAACTTGACTATCACCATAGTCATTCTCGATATTTGTGTGAATCATGTGAGGTGGCGGCTGGTAATTTGGCAAGCGCTCCTCGTAGCGATGATCATAGACGTGATGACGGGCTGATGTGACTTGTGGCCGATGAGTGACGACAGTGCGTGATGAGTCGTGAATGTTGGTCTGTGACACATAACTCGATTGAGGTTGGTAGTAGCTTGACTGTTGTTGTTGCTGCTGCTGCTGCTGGTACCTACCCGAAGAGCCCATGAATTGACTCTGGGATTGAGATTGCCTCAGGCCGCTGTTGAATGCTTCCAACTCTTGAGCGGCTCTCTGTTCAAACCAATTGGGCTGAGAGATTTGACTGTACTGAAGTTTGCCGGTTTGCATGTCTTTGATGATCTCTTGGGCCAAATCTTTGGCCATTGTGTCCACTTCGGCTTGGGTTTTGGTGTCAAAGTTAGATGAATGGGTGACTTTGGATGTGACTGATGTTGCACATCCAGCATCTCCGCATCCTCTGCCTGAAGTCCGGTACTTATTGGCATAACTTCCGCTCACTTGATTTGGATACTTGGACGGAGATGCGGCAACGGCGGCATTGTATTCGTTGCGAAGTCGATCGGCTATCTCTTGAATTTCTTCAGAATACAGCCTAAAGGAGAGACAAGAACAATTTGTGAAATGTAGGAAAATGGGGCGGTATTAATACAATTGCGTGATAAGTACTGAGATTCAGGTTGCATTCGCTGTTGTCCCACATCTTCGGATGATACGGCAACGGATGCGAGGATCAGGGCCAGCAAGAGAAAGTGGCCATTTAGGCAGAACCTCATTTCAACTCCCGAAAGTTACTGCGGTCAAAGAAAAAAGGAAATATATAATTGTAATGATGAAAGGTTAATCATCTCGCGCCTCGTCATATCAAAGAGATGCCACACACACACTCCGCACAAAATCAAGTGGAGTGCGAAGCAGTAAATATATCATCTTTTTCACACTTGAAATATTGCTCTAAAAACATCCTCAGATGTGATTCTGAGCGGCACACACTGGGAAAATCGCGGTTTATTCTTTCACAAAGCATGAGTGTCTCTGAGACGGTTTTTCCTCCTCACTCAAAATGTATCAATATAGGATTTATAAATATACCACAAATTATCACGCTTTCATTCAGAAAAAGATATCTTGTGCGACACTAAATATAGATCACTATTATTCACATTTTTTTTAAGAAAAGAAAAACTGATCATATTAAAAAAGAATGCAGCATTGTTCCAAAGTGATCTCTTATCAGAATTCAAATGCATCAATAGTAAAAAAGTGTATGTGTGTAGAAAAACATAGATAATCCTAGAGGTCAGTTATCAGTATTTCGCAAATTATTGTCATCACTGAGAGAGAAAAAAATTTAACGTAAAGGGGAAATCCTGGTTGTATCAGGAGAAAAAACAGTCAATCCTAAATAGCGAAAAGATCAAACGAAGAGACACTCACAAAATGGGTTTCAAAGATTAGACGAAAGATCAACCAGCTTCTTTCTCACTTTTTATCAAGTTTCTTGGATGAAATCCGAACGTGAACTGAGTGAAAATCGTCTTTGGAACTTTATTTATAAAATAACATGTCACTCTGCCGTTTGCTCGTGAACTACAAAGACACATGTAGGCCGAATCATCTTAACACCCTCTGTTTTTACACTTGTGGGCTTTCCTTTCCGGAGCTTGGTATATACAACTACACATGAGAATTTTCCCAGCACTGGTCAAGTCTTGTCACACTGTCCCAAAATAAAATGATGCATGTGCACAAAGAGGCGAGTTTTTTCCTTTTGAACTCGGTATGTTGACCATTAGTGTGGGAGATAATTCAATTCACATTGCAATGATATATAAAACTAATTTAAGAAGCTCTAAGGATTTCTGAGAAATTCGCTCTATACAAAACAAACCGTGAAACTTTTTTCGCGGAATTCTAAAAAAGAATCAACTGTTTTGCCTCTGCAGAAGCCCAAAACAACCGTGAGAATCTTCGATCGCAATGATTTCTACTCTTTGCACGCCGAAGATGCCGAATTGGCGGCGAAGATGGTGTTCAAGTCAACAGCAGGGATTAAGATTATGTCTGTGCCAGGAGACAATGGGGACATTGAGCTGCCTTATACGTCACTCAGTAAGAATAACTTTGAGAATTTTGTCAGGGACTTGTTGCTCGTTAAAAACTACAGAGTCGAAGTCTATGGAAGCAAGGTGAGTTTAAGAGTTAGAAAGTTAAAAAAAACATCTAGAACTTCCTACCCTTCCTACCCGATTTCAGGGTGGATCAAAAAGTGACTGGAAGATCGAACTCAAAGGATCTCCTGGCAATGTAATCCAATTTGAAGATATTCTCTTCAACAACAATGAGCAAATCAACACTTCGGCCATAATGGCGGTGCAACTGAAGAGAGAGAAGGAGAATCAGCAGAACCTAGTTGGATTGAGTTGCATCGAGACGACCGATCGTCTCTTCTCCCTTATAGAAATTGTTGATGATGATTTCTTTACAGAACTCGAAGCTATCATTGTCCTCCTAGGGCCGAAGGAGTGTCTGCTGCCGTCCAAGGATGGAGAGGTGAGAGCCTGTACTAAATCGACGGCTCCAAACTGAACTATGCTAACTATAAGGGTTTCCTTAAGAGTTAGCATAGTTCAGTATGGGGCCGTCGAAATAATAGTACGCCATGCTAGTATCTATTTTAAACGTAGCTAGTTGAAGTTCTAGGGCTGAAATATACCCGTACTAAATAATAGTACGACCTGATAGTATCTATTACAAACGTAGCTTCTTGAATTCCTAGGGCCGAAATATACCCGTACTAAATGATAGTACGCCGTGATAGTATCTATTACAAACGTACTTGAATTTCTAGAGCCGAAAGATACTCGTACTAAATGATAGTACACCGTGATATTATCTATTACAAACGTAGCTACTTGAATTTCTAGGGCCTAAAAGCTTTTGTCAATTTTTATCTCAAGGATTTCAGTACGAATACCTACTGATATACAGTTCGTCTGTAATAAACCTCATCATAGTTCGGTGTTACTGCTATTTAGTACGATTTTTCAAAAATTATCATGCGAGCCGTAGTTATTCCAGTTATCAGATTTGACGTATACTAATTTTAGTTAAAAATGCAACACAAAATGATTATTTTCTTATAAATTTCATTTAACTATTTCAGTACGAGAAAATAGTGGCTCTCTTGGAGAGAAACGGCGTCTTCGTGACTGTGCGACAAAAGAATGAGTTTACAGCGAAAACGTGTGACTTTGAGGATGATTTAAATAGGTTGCTGTTTTTCGAGAAAGGCCAACAGGAGAATCTCAACACTGTTCTGGCTGTGAGCAAGACATTGGCTCTTCAGACACTCAATGTGGCGATAAAGTATCTCGATTTGGTGGCTGATTCATCCAATTACGGACACTTTCAACTGCAAGTGATGAATCTCAAGAGATTTGTCCATTTAGATGCAGCTGCCGTGTCGGCTTTGAACATTCTGCCAAAGCCTGGAACTTCTGTTAGTTCACCAACTTACAAATTCCAGAGTATTCTGGGTGTTTTGGATTACTGTCGCACACCACAAGGACGAAGGCTGTTGGTGCAGTGGCTGAAGCAACCGCTGAAGGATATTGAAGCGATCAAGGATCGACACAATATTGTGGAGTGTTTTGTTGAATCGGTGAATACGAGAAAGGAGATTCATGAAGATTACTTGAAGAGAATTCCCGATATTATGGCGCTGACGAAGAAGTTGATGAGACGTAATGCTTCTCTCATTGATGTTTATAAACTCTATAGAGTCGTTGCGAGAATCCCGCATTTGCTGACTCTCTTGGGTGAACTTGAAAATTCAACGGTGGATTGTGTGTTGGCGAAACCGATTAAAGATCTCTTTAAGGATCTCTTCAAATTCAAGGAGATGGTGGAAAAGATTCTGGACATGGATGGACTTGAGAAGGGTGAATATTTCATTAAGCCCTCCTTTGATGACGAATTGCAGACAATGAAGGAGAAAATGGATGAGATTGAGGAGAAAATCAAGAGAGAGTTGCGAAAAGCAGCTAAAGACCTCAATTTAGACGAAGGATCATCAATTAAACTCGATGTAGTCTCACATCTTGGTTATCACTTCAGAATCTCCAACAAGGATGATTCTGTGCTCAAGAACACCAAATACAAGACAATCAATTCGGTTAAGGGGAAAGTTCGCTTCACAAGTGATCGATTGAATGATCTCAATGCGGAGTTTCAAGAGGTTCGAAATGATTACGAGGAACAGCAGAAATCCATCGTTGATGAAGTGATTCGCGTAGTTTTGGGCTATCTTCCACCTCTAACGAGTCTCAGCCACTTAATTGCCCAACTGGATTGCTTTATGAGCTTCGCCGTGGCGGCCACGTCTTCGCCAATTCCTTATGTGCGCCCCAAAATGCGTCCGGCCGAGACGCGAGTCCTGAATTTGAAGCAAGTGAGACATCCGTGTCTGGAAATGCAGTCAGATGTGAATTTCATTGCCAATGACATTGATTTCCGGAAGGATGAGACGCAAATGTACATCATTACTGGACCGAATATGGGCGGAAAAAGTACTTTCATTAGATCTGTGGGATCTGTTGTATTGCTGGCGCACGTGGGATCTTTCGTGCCGTGCGATGAGGCGGAGATTTCCATCACAGACTCCATTCTGGGGAGGATTGGAGCGAGTGATTGTATTATGAAGGGATTGAGTACATTCATGATTGAGATGATAGAGACTTCGGGGATTATTCGCACGGCTACGGAGAATTCTCTGGTGATTATCGATGAGCTGGGAAGAGGAACTTCAACATACGATGGATGTGGAATTGCCTGGTCAATTGCTGAGTGAGTATAAGTTTTTGGGACAGTGAGAGGGAGATTTATTTCAGTTTGCAGTTGTTTTGAATTTCGGTAGGTTTTCTTATAGGAATTCTATGTGTTTTGTTTTACAGAACTGACTATAGAAATAACAAAGGAATTTCTCCTAAAAATTAGTCTGCTAAGTTAATTGGATTGATAGGTCTTCGATGAAGTTGCTCAAGTGAAATTCCCTATAGAATGCATGACTTTCAAAACGCGTAAAGTTTTGCCACTTCCTCTCCGATTTTTCTCAAATAACAAACATATTCTAGTTCTCCACATTCATTAGAACCTTGAAAGAGAGCGGATTAGTCTAAGAAATGGATTGGATTGATAGGTAACTTCGATGAAGTTGAATGACTGAAATTCCCTAGAATGCATAACTTTAAAAATGTTTACCACTTTGCCAGTTAAAATCAATTCATCCTCAAATCCTAAACATATTCCAATTCTCCACATCCAGTAGAAGCTGAAAAGAGAGCGGATTAGTCTGCGAAGTGGATTATGTATGTGAAAATGAAAAGAAATCGTCAGAGCCGTTTTCGAGATATACCAAAAATACCTTTTTTATAGGGGATATAGGGGCTTTTAGAAAAATTAAGGGCCTGGTCCTGATCCCAGGGTTGACTTTAGGGGGGTTCCCACGAAGACCCGAAGTCTCTATCTGCAACCGTTTGGCCTCCAGATCAATAACAGACGGATAAACAGATAATCGGATAAACATTTGGATTCCAGTTATTGCAATTTTTGTGTCGGGGCAATAAAATGTTTTTGGCTGTTAGAAACCGTTAAAGATTTTTGTAACGTTCTCGGAAAACGTTTTTAACTCTTCAATACCGTTTTGGGCTGATTAAGAACTTTTCTAGACAGATATTGCTGTAAAATATTTCTGGGTGTTTAAAATGTTTTCAGACAGCGTTATGGCAGTTTGAAATATCTAGAAAAACCGTTTGTAAGCTTTTTAAGTACCAGAAACCATTTTCGCCGGCTAGAAACAACTTTGCAGTTTGAAATAAGATTAAATTTTACCAAAATTTGAAATATTTCCGATTAGAAAATTATAGTCAAGTTTAAGCTCTCTTTTTAAACTCTCTTTTGAACCAAGTCTCATAAATATTATGTTAAAAAATTTATAGGCTTATTTTCTGATCCTTCACGAGTTTTCAATCCAATTCTTTACTCTTTTGTCATACTTTGTTCCTTTTGTCGAATATTTCAATATAATGAAAAAGTTCCGGCATCCTCTTTGCCTTTTTTTGGGAGACATTCTTCAAATTGTCACTTCCATGTTATATATTTTTTGTACACTTGTCAACACTGAATGGCATATAAATTGTCTCTTTACCATCACCTCCATATAAGCAAGTGATGGAATGTTAATTTTGTGCTTTTGTGAAAAAACGAAATATAATTTACACACACTTTTCCTACCGCCCTTTTGCATCATGAAGTGCCGCCCTTTCTGGTCTCATTTCCTCATATTTTTTCTCTCATCATCTGGGACAGACATGGATCGTTCAGCGACAATTGATTTAGAGAAAGAGAGTAAATGCTAGAGTGGAAAATTCTTGCAAAGGCGGGGAAAGCTTACGCCAGGCGAGAGTGGGTATGGGTGGATGTGATAAAAGTCTTGTTTGACAAAGTGTCGTGAAGAAAAAGAGCCCTAAAGACAATTTCCTCTTCTTAAAGGCCAATTGAATAATTCTCGAAGAATTGTATCTCTCCCTCAGTTAAACTTTCTTCTTCGAGGTGGAAAAGGGAATGTGTGTGATTCAATGAGACACTAAGAAGGATTTATCTTCAATCACGTGCAAATATCAGAACTGTAAGCGTGGAAAGAAGGGAAAGGATTATTTTGCTATATATTTGTTATTACTTATTATTCGTAAAAGATGTGCGCCTGAGTGAAATGTGGAAAAAAGATCAACTTTTATCACTCTTTTGAGTGTTTTTTTTTATTTTTGTTGCAACACATCACATAGCAGAAGAAGAAAGTTAATGGGAACTGTGTGACAATTTTCATTATGAATTCGCGATTTTTTTTATTACTTTTATAGCTTTTGCAATAATTAGTTTTATTGGCTGTTCAGAGGGGTGAGATTCAAGTGGAAAACCAGAACAATTTTGCAATTCACTTTAAAAGCTTTTATACCAGGAGATTAACTTTGATTGATGAAGATGGAAGTGTGTCAATATTAATTGAAGTGAACTTTAAATTAGGAGAAAATTGGATACTTGAGACATCCAAATTCACAATTTAGGAAATAATTATCAATTACAAATTGGTTCGCTATTGATTTAATAATATTTCAATCTACCACAAAAATGATAAAGGAGAGACGAATATAGTATTTATTACATCCTGAATAAATTAATATTAATGCCTTTTGATGACTAGGGCGGCTTTGTTAAATTTTCTCTATAATTTGAAATTAAATATTTTTATTATTTATTTCTGTGCGTGGGCCCCACGGGGCCATTTTGCACATCTTACATACTAGTGGGCGGTTTCTGATCATAGGGTTTTCCGGTCCCCGAATATCTCTGGCTTGTTTTTAGGATGAAGGATTAGTGAGGAGAAA
>CAKKOB020000289.1:0-10874 GCA_918844115.2 Phlebotomus perniciosus | reverse complement strand
AGAGGGAGATTTATTTCAGTTTGCAGTTGTTTTGAATTTCGGTAGGTTTTCTTATAGGAATTCTATGTGTTTTGTTTTATAGAACTGACTATAGAAATAACAAAGGAATTTCTCCTATAAATTAGTCTGCGAAGTGAATTGGATTGATAGGTCTTCGGTGAAGTTACTCAAGTGAAATTCCCTATAGAAATTCCCTATAAAATCCAATAATTGAATCCCAACAATTGATTTTCTTTTATAAATTCATTAAATATGAATCTCTTCCAGAAATCCAATGAGTAAAGCTTTCAAAATTGTTAAAATATGTGAAGATTTCTAATCATAATTTTCATTTCTTGATTTTCAGACACCTCGCCAAGGAGACAAAGTGCTTCACTCTCTTCGCGACGCACTTCCACGAAATCACAGCGCTCGCTGAAACGGTGTCCACTGTGAAAAACAGTCATCTGTCGGCAATGGTGGAGGATTCCAACTTTATTCTGCTCTATCAAGTGAAAGCCGGTCCAATGGATAATAGTTTTGGCATTCAAGTGGCCAAATTGGCTGATTTTCCAACCGATGTGGTGAAAATGGCTCAAAAGTGTTACGATGAGATTGAAGATCACTTCTCTGAGTTGAAATCCAACGCTGATCCCGAAGCCGTAAGTCTCTTTAAAAGCTCTCTCGAGAAATTGTCAGGAGTTGAGTCTAATGAGGATATTAGAAAGGTGATTGAGGAGATTAGGGGGAATGTTAAGAAGTCAGGGAATGAGTATTTCAAATCCATCTGCCCAGAAGTGTTTCAGTAAAAGTTAGTTGAATTTGAAAGTTGTTTCGTTGAATTGATAAGAGACAAAAGTGACAGACGGTGTCAATATTTTGCAGAATTAATTTTATGTGGTTCAATTTGAGTTTATAAAGAGTTCTGGGACATTTTTAAACGATGGAAAGTGATGAGGAGGATTGTTGTGGCTCAGGCTGTAATAACTGTGTCCGGGATAGGAAATTGAAGAGGAATCTCGAAGAATCAACAGAGAATTGTGTTAATATTTTCAAAGGGAATTACGTGAAATTCTCAGTGGAGACAATCAGAGCGGTAGCAACAAGTGTTTATTTAATAAGTTTCCAATGCAAAGATGATTCGGATGAGAAGTGCATTCTGAAAATTCCTCCGGGATGGTATCTTCAGCTGAGATGCCTTTCCAGTGCGATTAAGAAAGAGACGAATCAGATTTTTAGAGATTTTACAAGTTTCAATGATCCGGAGGAATTTTTAGCCCAGCTGGAAGTTCAAGAGAGACATGATAAAGACACTTCCAGGGACTTCCTAAGTCGTCCTTATACACCAATTAATGTCAATCCCAAAAGACTCTCCTTCGACATCCTGTTTAAGCTGGAGAAATTTGGAAAAATGTCTCAACTTATCACGAAATTAGGATTAGGAGATACAGTTGAGTTCAAAGGACCCTACGGGGAATTAATTTACCAGCCAAACACCTTTAGGCACCTTTACCTGTTCAGTCATGGTGTAGCAATTGCACCGCTGTTTAGCCTTGCCTTCTCAATTGTGAATGACGAGAGTGATGAAACGTTCCTCCACCTCGTGGCGTGCTATCAAAATATCAATGAAATACTCCTGCGGGATGAAGTGAAGACTTTGCAGCAATTTTGGAATTTCAATGCGTCAATATTTCTGGCACATGAAACAACTGATATTGAGAAAAATGCATTGTGTGAGAATATTCAGAAGAAGAGACTCCAGAGTGAGGATATTGAAAAGATAGTTAAGTTTAGAGATAAAACATCGTATTTTCTTATTTGTGGTACAGAAAAGTTTGCAAAAGGTATTTGCACTAGTTTAAGAAATTTACTAATAGACGAAGACAAGATTTTTGTTTTTAAATAAAGTTTGAAAAAGATGATTTTCATTTAGAGTTTTGAAGGCAGTCTTCCTTTGCTGGATGATCGATACTTGTGCATGTCGGAAGTTTTAGTTTTAGCCGCTTTTTCTAGGCCTCCCCTTGTCAGTTGATTGAAATCAATTATGGTGAGATAGGGCTTTGGCGGTAATGCCACGTTGTCGTCGTTCTTGTTGAATGCCGTACGAACCCTAGGCGGTGATTTGGTTGAAGCTCTGGGACGGAGTTCATTGGAGAAGTCTAGGGTGTTAAACTTGGAAGATTGAATATGCAAGAGTGAAAATTGATCTTGATTCAAGTAGATATTCCCCGTAGATCGCGTTCCGAACCCATAACCGTGGTAGTTTGAACGGATAGGGGAACCTTCGTAGGAGGTGTCGCTGTCATAGCACACCGATAAGTCCTTGTAGCTGATTGGGGCGTAGGTGCGCGTTGTCTTTGGACGGGTTTGAGCCTCTCGCCGGATTCGCGAACGAGCTCTGGCGCAGTGTGTCTTGGGACGACCACGCTTCGATCGGATTTCCGTTGTTAGAGGAACAGGGAGAACGTTGATAAAGCGGTAGTACTCCAGGAACGTTCTCGCTAGGTTCCGACCTAGTCTCATATCTGAAAAGGGAATCCCTTTTTGATTTCAGAAGTTTTCAAACCTATAGTTTTTACTTACATCCATCATCCGTATATTGGGTCATTGTTTGAGTTCCTTTGAGGTAGAAGCCACACATGGAGACTTCCAAGGAGTAGGCATTCACATTGTCACTTAGTTTTTCGCAACAGTATCTTCTAACACTTCCAGTCTTCTTGTCGTCAGCGTTGAACATCATGTTTTCCGAGATCCAATCAGGAGCGTTGGTTGATAGGATCTTAGGAAAAACCAGATGTCTTTCGTATCTGTAAACGTCATCATAGGTATTCCCGTACATGAATGAACCCAACAAGTTCGCATGAGCATGAAGATCGATAACAAAGTCGATTTGATAGCACTAAAAAAACAAGAAAGCAAGCTTATTTGATTAGGAAACTAGATAGTTTTACGTTATCCTACATCGGATTGATCGAACTCCTTGAATAGCTTCTTCGTAGCCCAAAGCGTTGGATGCGAATACTCAGTTGCAACGTGCCAGGTTCTGTTCATGTCCTGACCTATAAGATTGCAACGATTGTTCCCCAGAAACACCCCGTCCGGATTGATCATGGGTAGAATCTTGAAGATGAAGTTAGATCGCAGTATTTGGGCGATAGGATGATTCCCAATTAGGAACTCTATTAGACCTTGGGCGACAAATGACGTCGGAGGCTCGCCTGAATGCGTCCTGGCCAAAATAAAGATAACACGAAGCTTGTTCTTGCTATCTATCTTATCTGGTTTCTCAACATGATCGATTGTCAGGAGTTCTAGCTTCCTATTTTGTAAGCTATGACAAAGCGTTGATCGTTGAAATCTGTTCTCTGGGAACTTTGTCTCCAAGACGGAGAGATAGGATTGCAAACGGGAATAGCTATAGGGCGGAGCCAAGGCGAACTGATAGACCTCATCTTCGCGATCGAAGGCAAACGTGAAACTGAGAACGTAGTTGTTCTGATGCATTGGAGATTTGTAGAAGAAAACCAGGGATTTCGACAATCTCTGCCACTTTGATCGTCCTGAAGACTTCACTAGCGGCGTCATACCGTCCTTGAACAGGTTTCGTTTCTTGTTGATGTTGACAATGTTGAATATGACTCGTTGATCTTGTTTCACATTGTCTACGGTGAAGTTGAACCAGAACCTGTAGCGAGGATTGCAAGTGTCGGGTCTGAGGAAGAGATCGTATTCGAATTCCCCTACAAGGTCAGCTCGGCCTAGGTTGCCGGTTTCAAAGGCGGCATCGAAGCACAAGTGACCTCTCTTGGCCTTTCCACTGTGTCCTGGTGGTCGGATAACTACTCGGCTTACGTTTCCCAAACCTCCTTCTCCATCGCTGTCTTCGCTATCTACGAAAACGAAAAGGTTTTTATGATCGGTTTTTGTCGTTTCGATCTTCAAATTTAAATTTTGACACACGATAACCGCCCGAAGTTTTCCGAACAATGAAAATTTTAAAAGTTATCCGCTATTTGTTAACCTTCTAACGCCCTCTGGTACATGCTAGTATGCTGAAGAGGATCAATACCCTCGCTCAAAAGCATTTTGATCGAACAAGAAAAAAATACTTTTTTTCACGAAGAATTTTAAATGCAAGACAAACTTGCAAGAGCTTTTGCCCAACTCGAGTGCAATTTCTCAACTGACTGACATGGTGAAGCCTCAGCAAGTTGGAAGGTACTATCAAGATTCCTTTTAGGGCGTCTTAAGTGTGTGGTGGCGAGTGAAAGAAATCGACGTGAGAAAGCAATTGATTGCATGATGCACACATTTTCCCACGAAGGTATATTCGAAAGGAAATACTTTATTGCATGTTGCGTTTATTAGAACCTATTTATGAGGTCAGAACGCAAAATTTTGATAGCGATTCTGCATGGGAAAGGGAGAAACTTTACATGTGATAGCGTAAGAATCGCTCCAGATAACAGTTCGTGTGCATGAATGCAATATATGAAGGGTTAATCTCCTGTGAAACTTGTTATTCTTCTTACCATCCATTTCCAAGGAGTGTGTCCTTCTCAATTAAGTCCACGTGAATCCTGAAAAGGTAGAAAGGAAAGGTTCATGAAGACGAAATGCAAACACGAATGCTAATTATGCAGGAGAAAAAAAGTAATTCGGCTTTAAGGACGTGAGGATTGGATAAAAAGAAGGAAACACCTAAAATAGGCAAATAAACTGAAAATAGATTTCACTTGAGACATTCGCGGCTGAAGGAATGTCTCGATGAAGAAAGGGTGGATGGTAAAAATTAGTCTGCGCCTTTGCGTGATATTATTTGATTTGGCGTCTTAAGTGGGTGTTGAGAAATCACTTGAACATTTTTAGGACAAACACTTCACATTTTGATTGGATGGTGTGGAGGAATTTTTAGGGAAAAATTCACCTTTTAGTCACTTTACATCATTTTCTGACGATTTTCTCAGCTTGTCTCTATTATTTGATCAAATAAATAAAATACTTTGGGGATTGTTTAATCAATACAGTGTTTCATTCATGAAAATTTTGGCGCCATAAGATGTTGTAGTGAATTATAATTAAGAGCTTAATTATAATCAACTGGGATATTTTTAGGCATTTTACTAAAAGACAAGTGTAGATTTTTACAAACTTGGCTAAAATTTGCATTTTCAATCGAAGGAGATAATTTTGTTAAAATTCGCAGCAAATATTTTATTAAATAATCAACTTATAACAGTATTTACTTAATTTCATCTAAACTTTAAGACTTTCTAATACCTTTAAAAGTCTTGTATAAAAGACTTGGGCTAATTTGTTTGAAGGTGGGTATCCCCTATAATATTATAGGATTACAGAGCACTCTATCCTGACCAACCGTACCATACATCATGACCCGTTAGCGCCTCATCTTACTTAGTAGTGAAAAAGTCGAAAATATTTATATGAAATTATTCATAAATTTGTATGGGAGCCATACTATAGAGAGGAAGGAGACTATTCCCCATAATATAAGGTTGTAGGGTCCGAGCCGTGGTGTAGTGGATAGAGCTTCTGTGTATCACCACAGGTCTCGTGAGTTCTAATCTCACCGGGAGCATCAAGCTCAGCAAATGGGAAAAAAAGCTGCTCAATTACACTTAATGGCTTAAAAATTGCTGTTGTGGTGTTTCCACTGAGTATAAAGTTATACTTCAGTAAAGAAGTTTCTCATTTGTGTTGACATATAACGGCACCCACTTGGAGAGCTTAGAAGTGGTCAATTTATCTCACAAACTACATGAAAAATAAAATATGGAGATCTAGAAAGCTCACATGAGCAAGCCAAAAGTTCCGCTGTATTTAAGTATATGTGCCATATTTCGTGGAACAATTGACCGAATACACGGCAAAACGCGCAGCCGTTCCCCCTTCATCAGAAGTTGTCAGCAATGCTGCCCTCACTCGGGTGGTCCTGGCCGTCTGGGATCAATATAGTCACTTTGCTTTGGGGTAGTTCGAACGTTCCACGAGTGAGGTGACGAAGTCAGTCGCGTAGAATAACTCAAACAGTGCACACGCTCGCAGCACTGTAGAGTGAACTGGAGTGACTTGGGGTATCCCCAGCAGTCTCTGGGAGGAAAGACGCCTCTCAGTCTTTCACGAATTTTCCATTTTCCCAATTAAGTGGTGGAAGTGATTCCACATTTTAATACATCGTGAACTGTAATGATCCAGCCAGCTGTTCAACTTGCTTTATTTCTAGAAATTATTTGAGGTAGAAAAATAGAAATATCCTTTCGAAAAAGCAATAATTTTATTAAAAATCTTCCACCCATTTTATTCATTTTTAAAATATCAGTTTATAATCAGGAAATTATACAGAAAAGTCTTAAAATTGATCAAATAGACAATTATTTCTCCTTGTCATCCAAATATTATTCCCACCTCCCCAAAACAACAGCCTCTTTTCTACAGCTTCGAAAATTCTGCTGCGTCTCCTTTTGTGGCTGCTGCAGTGGCCGCTTGGAGGAAGTCTTCACTCTGCAGCGATAGAGCGTTGACCTCCCGAATGTGATCAAGTCCTTCCTGAGTGACACGGTCAACTGAGTAATTGATACTCTTCTTGGTGTTCTGAACAGCCACAGGACTCAATGCAGCGATTTGCTTAGCAGTTTCTAGCGCCTTTTTCAGGATTTCCTCCTTAGTAGGTGCCACGTGATTCACGAGACCACTTTGGAGGGCTTCCGCGCTGTCCATGCGACGTCCGGTGAGACAGAGCTCACGCACGAGACTCTGCGATCCGATGACTTTAGGCAGACGCTGGAGAGTTCCAACATCCGCTGCCATCCCAATTTGAACTTCCTTGACTTGGAACCAGGCGTCGGAGCTGCAGTAGCGCATATCAGTGGCTGTGATTAGATCCACTCCCGCTCCCACGCAAGCACCATGAATCACGGCAATCACTGGCTTCAGGCAGTGCTCGAGGGATGAGATTGAGTCTTGATACTGTCGGATATTGCGCTCCAAAACGCGTCCACGGCGCGCCACATCCTCGTGATTGCTCAGTTCCGTTCCGAGAGACATCAGACTCATGAGATCGATGCCGGCGCAGAAGTTCTTCCCGGCCCCGGACAGGACAATCGATCGGCAGTCTGAGTTTCCGTGGAGGAATTGAAAACACTCACCGAGGCTCTTCCACATTTCGCTGTTGATGGCGTTACTCCTCTTGGGATTGTCCAGCTCCACATGATAGACGAAGGGAGAGGGAGAATCGACTTTCAAGTTGGCGAAGGTGGACATGGCGCTGGAGAAACTTCTAAGGATATTCCCTGAAGGAAATCACAGGAAAATAATCACCAGGAAGAAAATAGATTAAATAAGATGTTCTACTCACTGGATGATGGAGAAGCAAGCGACAGTATTTTCTGCATTCCGGGCAAGAAAAGGTATGTATGAATAAACTGAATGAATTTGCAGATAAACCTCTTCAAATTGCAAATTGAAAGTATAAAAATGAGATACCAAAAAGAGCAAAGTCCAACTTAGAGTTCCGTAGCAAATTTTCTTAAGAACTAGATTTTGTGGATTTCTTTTTGTGATTAGAAGATATAAATGGTATAAATTACCGGTAATGTCTAGTGAGTATTTTAATTGTTTCTTATTTAAACTCAATTTAAGTATTATTAGCAAAAAAGGCAAAAAATTAACGAAAATAAACATTTAACATAACCTCATTTGGTGAAAGTTAAGAACGGCTGATGCCGCCATTTTCGAACCCAGCTGGCCAAAATTTCTGCAGGAACGTGTCATTTGAGTCGTGCTCGTGAGCGTGAGCGCATCGTGATAACTTGTCTCATTTTTTTAAGATTTCCCATTGGATTTTTGTCTTTCCCAAAATTAAAACCAAGCTGACGAAATTGTATTATATCCATTTGGTAAGTCCAAGTGAAAATTGGAAATATTCTAAAAAATTTTTGGGGCATTTTATTAATTCTACAAAAAACAAAACTAAAGCAGTTTTTATTCACATGAGTTGCTTCTGTTTTAACTGTTATGGGTATCAATTGTTTCAATGGAAAAGCAAACAAAGAAGCTCATGAAAACGTGTTTTAGCGAGAGTTGTGAGTCTTCTCGGGAATTATATTGAGATAAGCCCTCAAAAACAGAAGCCCAAGTACTGAACTTCACACTGATGGTGGTCAATACTTCTCACGGGTGGTCTGATACTTCATCGTAGAAACGGTGTCCACTTAGCTTAAAATGCTTGAAATAGACGGGGGAAGTCAAATTTGTGTTTATGCACATGAGAAAAAAAAAACAGAGATCCAAGTTTGATATTCTCTCACCGCGAGAGCGTGCAAATGTGAGAGTGTATTGAGTAAACTTTTGTAGAATCTGCTGGGTGTTTGGAGTCGATTTCTCTTGACCACTCAAAACCTGTCGGGTGCGGGTGCGAGTGTAATTTTCTTCTTTTTTTATGTTAAAAGTGATTCAATTTGCAACACTCGCACTCACTGCGAATGCAAGACATCACCGGGACCCTCGGTATTTGGATGTAAGGTTCATATTCCCCGCCTGCAATTGCTCTGCTATGGCAATCCCAACAATTCGAGACAAGTCTCACTTCTAGGATCAGCGCCTCTGGTGGTGGAGAAGACGACTATAGTTAGTCGATCGCCTGATCTCAGTGAGTGTGGTCATGAGCTCTTTTAGTGAGGTTAGTAATATATATTAGTGGTAGGAGAAAAGCACGCAACAGTCTCAAGCCCAACATTACAGGTCATATTTCTCTAATTATATTTCCCGAATAGATTATTAGTTGTTTTCCCCTTATAATGTAAGTGATATTTCGAGAACTGGGAACCCTCAGAAACAGAAACGCGCCTAGAATGTAATATGTTGAAAATTGGCCTAGTCCCTCGCACAAAAATAAATAAATAAATAAATATACCAAAAAAATTAATCGCGTCTCATAAAAATAAATCATAAAGAGTGCTAACAAACACATTTCTTACCATTTCCCAATCCAGAAATATGGACGCCAATGACGCCAATTTAGAAGACTTCATAATTGACTTTCATAATAAAAATGATACAGATGATGGATTTGATGTAGTCAATATAGTGCCTCACAAAAACTTTGGACCAAATACTCTGTTCATCTTGGAAAAACTCAAGGAATTTCGTGAGAAACAGAAGACTATCCAGCGCGAAGGAGGAAATCACCTCTGCCCAGGAAAGACATCTGAGAATCCTGAAGTATCTGTGATTCAAGACACAGAGAGTGAAATCCAGAAAGATCTCGATATACTTAACAGTCAAAGAACTTTTCTTGGAAAATTACGACTGAATCGACCGTCTGTATTTGAAGAGCAACCCGTGGCGATAAGCAATAAGTTGCCCGTCTTTCTAGGAAAAGAGTATTTTAAATTTTTACCAACAGATTCTGAAACATCCAGCAATGAAACGGAAATAACGGAGACAACGGAGATAACAAATGACAGATCAGCAGACGATAGCCGTGATAATTTGTCATCGAGATCTACCAAAGAAATCTATCTGAATTTCTCTCACAACGATATTAATTACACCTTTCCTTTTGAAACAAATGCTAAACATTCAGGAATCACACTGAGAGCTTAACACACCGTTGCTGACATTGTCAAATAGAGCGAGAGAAAAGATATTGTCAGCAATACGAGTGAGTGAGAGATCCAATAGTTTATCAAAAGAAACGGGGAAATATTTGGATTGTAGTATTGCCATTTTTGTGTCGTAACAATAAAATCCAAGAATCACCACCAAAGGATAAAGATAGGGCTATATGGTGCTCAGATATTAAACAAAATTATTAAAAAAAAGGACAAAAATCAGGAAAAATGTAAGACAGAGATATGGTTTGGAATGGTTAGATTTAAAAAACTAAGACGAAACTGTAAGAAGGCAACTGTGGTGGAAATGACGAGAAGAGGATGCACCGAATTAAATCCATTTATTCATACTTCAGATATACTTCAGTGAAGAAGTATTTCCCATTTCTGGCATATAAACTGTATTATTCTGAAGAACATAGAGCTGATCTTCTATCTCTACAAGTAATTATGAAAATGTAAGAATAATGTAATATGAAAATAAATTTAATGTGTATAAAATATATAATTTGTGGAACAATTGACCCAATACGGCAAAACGCCCAGCCGTTCCCTCCGCATTTTAAGTTGGCAGCACTGCTACCCTGCCTCGGGTGGTTCCGGCTTACCGGAAACAATTGCCACTAGGAGTATGTATAGTTCGTAGGTTCCACGTTTCCTTGAGCAGACTCGTACGTGCAGATAGAGTGTAGCTTGGGTGCTTCCGGGAGTCACTGCGAGCAAAGGCGTCTTCTGCAGTCTTCCGCGAGTTTTCTTTTCATTTCTTCCCATCAAGTCGTGGAAGCGGTGGAAGTGATTCCACAAATTTATTAATTCCCATTAAATCATGTGGAATTGAGTCTGCCGCCGACTTCATTACCGGTCTGCACAAGAAAACGACAGAGAACTTATTTCACGGATCCTATATGCCAAGATGGTAGAGTCTACTAGAGAGCAGACGAGGAATTTGACGCAAGAATTTATTGCATCGACGTAAAAACTTGAACGAAAAGTAAGTATCTTCCTCTTATTTGATTTACATTGGTTATAGAAAGGGACACAGAAACGTAATAATGAGCGATTATTTTGTTCTGGAACGCAATAATCTCTGTTTTTTGTTTTTTTTTTTAAATTATTTTTCATCTATTTTTTTTAGAAAGTGATTCTAAATTTCATAAATCATCCTTTATCAGCATTAACTTACCCATCTCAAAGCCTTTGAAATGCGATTTCATTTGGCACACTCAGTCAGCCGGGAAGCAGTGTTGCTCGAAAACTCTCAAC
>CAKKOB020000288.1:0-63774 GCA_918844115.2 Phlebotomus perniciosus | reverse complement strand
TTTTTTGTGAGCAACGAAGATTTCCCTACCTAATTTATAGAACACTCTCAACTCACCTCCAAGTGTCCATTGTTGTTCTGGTCGTAATGGGAGAACATGATGGATACCAGAAAATCTCTGCTGTGGTTGTTATCGCTAGAGATGAGCCTTGCATGACTGTAGAGCAGCAAATTGTCCTTCATGATTTCATATTCCTGCGGCGTACATGCCGTCGCGGGCTCTCGTGTTGTCTCCTGGCTACAGTAGTTCGGATGCTGGAGGGTGATTTTCCTCTCCTTCAGGCACGACATTCTGTGCATCTCGCAGTGATTCCTGTACACTTCCCCATCTGAGCCACAGACAATCTTCTGTCGCCTTGGGCAGGATCTCTGGCACACACACTTGGCCATCTGGGAGGCATCCACCATGCACTCCTGACCTCGGCCGCAGTAATGCACGAGACAGGGGTCTGGAAAGTGACGGAAAAGGAGTCATATTGGGAAGATGTGCGGGGGTTGTGGTTTAGAGATTTCTTACTGGTTGCAATTAGTTGGTTCACATCATCGTAAGCGGCTGGTCTCCTTCCGGACTCCTCAGTGTCTTCAAGATGGTGCGGTGAAATACCATCGAAGCACCTTGCGACGCCAAAGAGGACACTTAGCACGACAAAATTGTGTAAATACTTAACAAGGGCTGTGGGGGAAGTTCTGTGAGTGCTGTAGCACATTTTTGGACCACTTTCACCACTTTTCACCGTCGCCCTTTGACGATATAAGCGTCAAGGGATGGAGAACACAATCGATAAATTCTCTTTCAAAATTCCACTCTTTGTTCCGCACACACTTGGGGTGGAAAACACCTCGAATATCTCGACAGAATTGTGGGTACAATATTAAACGAAATATTTGCTCTCTCTATGCGATATTAATTAAATTCCACTGGCACTCATTGGGACTACCAAGTGAAGAGCTCTCTCACTTCTACCCACTGAGACACGGAAACGAGCACTCCGGCAAGTCTGCTCCGGATGAGAGTGGTGGCAGGACTAAAAAAGGAGTGTAATTTGATAATTTCACTTGCGAGGGAAATTATTTATTGATAGTGAGTGGGAATGAAATAGAAATTAAATAGTTCATCCCTGTTTTTCCATTCTCATCGTGCACATGCGCCTCAGGTGGCCCTTCCGTGCCACCCCGAAAACACGCCGCAGGAGCGACAGAGATGCAGCACAAACACTTGGAGTCTCGTCATGAAATATTTGACTGTTTTGATGCAAGGGAGGCGCAGTCACGCACCTCTTTTCTCACCCTCAATCCATTAACATTCACCTCCCGCACCTCCAATTTACCGGCCACCCGCCGAGGGGAAGCGCCGAGCCGGCTGCGTGACTCAGCGCCACAGGGGCCGCAAGTATTTGGTCGATGAACCAAGAAAAAGGGGGTGGCTGATGTGGCCACCAGGAAGAAAAAGGCATAAATTTGACTTGGGGGCATTTTTATTGCCATTTGAGAGTTGGTTCTACCCGTTTTATCTTGAAATTGCTTTCGATTCATGGCGCGCAGAAGAATTGAAATTCCCGCCAAAAAAGTGCACTGGAAATGCTAAAATTTTAGTACAGCACTATACACTGTTCACAAAATCTCTTACTTATAAGAGTTGTGGGAAAGATACTTGAAACACTTGAAATCTCAAGAATTATTGTTCAAAGGGTTCAAAGGGACGAAGCAAACACTCAAATCTTCAGGAGAAATGGAAGAAATTGAAATTGTTTCTTTTTAACAAATAATGAGTTTTTTTATCGTTGGGCTATCCTTGTTCTTTGAATATTTTTACGCTCTTTGCGAAATAATCTTCTGAGATACCTTGAATTTGTTTGTGTATATATATTTCCTTTTATTTTTAAGTCTTGATATTAAACTGATCAGAGTGAAATGTGAAATGTCCATCTCCATCTTTTATGTTAAGAGATCTCCCCAAATTCTTAACAGTGTACCAACTGTGACTGACTTGAGGACTTACGTAAACGTCAGTCTGGTAATGTCGCTGTCAAGTGAAAAAACATGTCAGAGCAGTTGAGCTACGAAATTCACAAATATTCCAGCTATTCTACATCTTATTTGCCTGAGTGAGTATTCTATAAGGTGCAGGAAGCCTTCCTGCATCGATTGGCAGTGACGTCTGGGCAGGAGACTGGGTATTTGCAGTAGAAAAGAGAGTGGAAAAATTGGGTGGCACTTTGTGCGCAATTTTCATTGCCGCTCATTTTGGGGAGGAGGCTGTAACAAGTGGATCCGGCAAGCTGACGCTTTTCTCTTGCAGGAATATTCGTGAAGATTGTCCAAGCAATCAGACGAGCAGGTGGTCATCAAACACCAACAGTCCTCCGCAATATCTTACGCTCAAACTCCAGCGTCCGGCTATTGTGAAGACAATCAAGTTCGGGAAGTACGAGAAGACTCATGTCTGCAATCTGAGGAAATTTAAAATCTTTGGCGGTCTGGAGGAGGAGCACATGGTCCTCCTGTTTGAAGGGTAAGCACTAAATGTGGTTCCGGAGAGGATTTAGGCAGTGAAAAAATTGTTTTCTTATCCTTACAGCGGCCTGAAGAATGATACCGTTCCGGAAGTTTTCACTCTGCGTCACACGACGGATTCCGGAGAGCTTCTGCCGGTGCTCTTCATCCAGATTATGCCTCTGCTGTCATGGGGTCCTAGCTTCAACTTCAGCATCTGGTACGTTGAGCTTCAAGGTCAGGACGATCCGATCTTTGTGCGCACGAGTCTCCAGAACTACAACACCTTGAGGGAGGTGGAGATTGTGCGTCTGTGTCTGAAGCACTTCCGCCAGCAGGGCTACGAATCCGCCTTCCGGTGTCTCCAGGAGCAAACCAACGTGCTGCTTGAACATCCAATGATGTCCAACCTCCATGACGCTCTCGTGATCCGCGGTGACTTCAAGGAGACGGAGCAGTTCATGGAGCAATGCGTGGAGGACGGACTACTGGATGCTTATCTATTAAGGCAGGACTACAAGGCCTCCTGGGAGATGCAGGACGTGGCGGAGACGGAGAATCGACCTGGGATGCGTGGTGGTCATCAGCTGGTGATTGACAATCAGAACGGACTGATCTATCTGTATGGCGGTTGGGATGGATTTGAGGATCTCAGCGATCTCTGGTGCTACAGCATCAAGTCAAACGTGTGGCGCCTCATTCATGCCAATTCGGAGAAACTGGATGGACCCACTCCTCGATCGTGCCACAAGATGGTCTTTGATCCACGCAGCGGCCAGATCTTCATTCTGGGACGCTACCTAGACAGTTCAAGTCGCACGAAGGAGCACATCAAGAGTGAGTTCTATCTCTACGACACCACGCACCAGTCCTGGCTGCAGATCTGCGATGACACGAGTCAGGTAAGCAGAGTTGTTTCTTATCTAGATTTAAGATTTTTCCAGTTTTAAATGCCTCTTTAACTTTTGTCCTTGTTTCTTGCTAGGTGGGTGGACCTCAGCTCATTTTCGACCATCAGATGTGCATTGACGTGGACAAGCAGACGATTTACGTATTTGGTGGACGAATTCTGACACCGCGCAACATCGATGACATGTCCAACGATCCGCAATACTCAGGCCTCTTCTCTTACCATATCGGCACGAACATGTGGACGCAACTCCTTGTGGACTGTGGTCATCATACCGCTGCTAACTTTGATGTGCCCAGCATCAAGTCTCGCGTCACCCACTCAATGGTTTTCCATCACCGCCACCGGAAGCTCTACATCTTTGGTGGACAGCGCAACAAGGAGTACACCCCGGATTTTATCGCTTACGATGTGGACGCTGGTGAATTGGCGGTGCTGAATGTTGACTCGGCGGAGAAGAATGTGCCACAGTCGGGATTCACACAGCGAGCCACAATTGATTGCGATCGCGATGAGATTTACGTGTTGTCGAGTTTGAGCAAGGAGAAGGAGCGTCGTGATTTCAATGTCAACAGTCTGTGGCTCTATTCACTCAAGCTGAACGAGTGGACGTGCATTTACAAGTGTGAACACTCGACGGAGAACTGCTGCTCCAGCAAGAGTCAAGTCATGTGCTCAGAACCGTGTCCCAGATACGCCCATCAGCTCGTCTTTGACGCCACCAATCGCATCCACTACCTCTTCGGCGGCAATCCAGGACGTAATACACTGCCACAGCTCAGACTCGATGATTTCTGGGTGCTAAGACTAGAAAAGTGAGTAACCATTTTTCCATCACAGTGAAATGAGGGAAGAGCTTAATCAAGAGATTTAGTTAAAAATGCAATGAATTGGGAATATCATTCGTATTCCAGGGTTGAGATTTTCGCTTTTATTTTCTCCTAAAAGGAACCCTATAAAGTTCAGTTTTACCTATCATAAATTTACAAATTTGTCATTGAAATTGTTCGACCCTCTGGTCGAACCAGATTCTCTACTCGTAAAACCAATTGGTTCTATTTGAGAGAATGTCCACGAAACTAGAGAGAGGTCTAATGTAAACTAGGGTATACTCTCATTCCTTCCCGCTACCCAAGTCACCTTTTTATGGATGATCATTTTTTAATAAACATTTTTACGGGTGACCCGAAAAATGTATTAAAATAACTCAATATATGACCCTCAAAAACTCCACATTCAACTCACATTCGATTACTCTGGATAAAGTAGCAGATTATTATTCATTTTTTTCTTTTAATGGCACGTCATGAAAACATATCATCATCAGATAATCACATTGGTTTAAGCTAGTTGGCTAATCTTGCATAAGTAATCTAATCTAATTAAGCTAGATAGTGAATTGTCTACAGAGAGACATGACTTCCATGAGCCGAAGTAAGCTTTTAAACCTTGCTCAAATTAGTACAAAACTTTCGAGGATCTCAAAAACCTCTTAAAAGCAAAAAATTCTTATAAGACTAATGGAAAAAAGTCTCTCCGTTATTGGTAGTAATTTGAAGATGATCACTTATGCGCCAAAAAGATAATCTTGGTAACCTGGCATGACAATTAATGATGAGACCCTCAAATTTTGACCCAAAAATTTTTGAAAAACTCCCAGAATGCATTTGCTTTATTCTTAGCATTTTTGAAAAATTTTCTTTCGCTTTTCCTTCATTTTCATGAGAATTTTCTCAAATAAATCAAAACGAAAAATGAGACGTTTTTACTGAGGATTCAGTAAAATTTTTGAGTCTTTCAAAATGGCTGCTTAATCATTAATGTAGTCAGAATGATTCCTTAAATAAAACTAACAGATTTGCCTCACTTATAATCATAAATACAATCTAGAAATTTACTTTGCCAACTGTTCAGCTCTGTTTGTGCGCCTTATAAATATAATTCCCTCTCAAGAATTCCATTTAGGCCAAAAGGAAATAAAAGATAGAACGAAAGTGATAATAATTGTTGAATTTACATATTTTTTTTTGCAGACCCAGTCGCCAACAGATTCTGCGTCATTGTAAATATTTAATACGAAGACTGGAATATGAGGAGATAACAAAGAGTGACCCACTGAAGGCTGTCAATTATCTTCAGACAAGACTGCATGACATTATCGACCACAAGGACCCCGAAGAGCTCAAAGAGGTGCTTTTTAAATGTCATTTACTTGATATGTCGCAGGAATTATTAGGGAATTTTTCTTTGATTGGTTTTAGTTCCACAAGTTGGCCTCTTTGCTGTTCAAGTGCGATGACTTCCAGACGGAAAACAGCAGTCCCCTGATGACGGTGCCGTTGGGCACAACATCGGCCTTTCTTCCGGACAAGGGTGCTTCGCCATCGGGTGCTTCCGCAGCTGCCACACCATCACCGTCATCCTCGTCGGCCAACGTGGATATGTCGTTCAATGTGAAGAATCAACGATATTTGCTGTTCAACAAGCTGGTAAAACTTCTGCCGGACAATATGGTGCAGCCGAAGGGGAATTTGAGTGACTTTGTCCTCATTTGAGGTAATATTTCACCAATTTACATGATGAACGATAGTCACGCGCTTGTGAGATTTGACAGTGAAAATTCATGATATAAAAAAAAAGTTTAAAAGAAAAAAATCATCGTGAAATATATACTCGGGTAGATAACATACTTTTCACAATTATTTCAAATACCTACATACATATTTACTCTCTATATATTAAGGAGATGCATGTCGGTCAATGATAGTCCCTTATTCGTCTGTGCCGTTTTGTTTTGCGTTCTTGTAATCTTCCTCAAAATATTATACCCACACAGCCAAACACTATATAGCATGTTCTCGAAATGCATATTAACAGGAAAATTGTAGAAATATCCATCAGCAGTGTACATTTTTCAATTTTATAAAATCTCCAGGTTTTAATATATTTTTATGTTTATGTAAAAAAAAAGTGAGTTTTTTACTGAAAATCTGCGGAAACGGCGGAAACATTGAACAGAAAATTGTCGTTGAACTTCAAAATGAGGTAAAAGTTGGCCAGCAGGGAAATAATAGCGCTACCATCGCTGAGATTTTCTTTCAACCACCATGAAACATTAATGAAACTCGATTGAAACACAAAAGAGATCGGAAGAATGAGTGAAAACATCGAGAAATACTATTTAAAGGAATTTATTCTTAATAAAATGTTGTTACATTGTAAAAAAAAATTCAATAAACCTTACATCAGTACAGAAAAAACGTTGCAGTAATTGTGATGTGTTTTCACGCACACGAAAGGTAGAAATTTCATCTGCAACGCTCTGGTTGTGCATTACTTGCGCACATCCAGTCCGATGCGGAAGAACTTGAACCTTTCATGGAGAAGGAATTGCAACTACAAAATGGAGAAAAATATCTAGAAGGGGTGTCTATAGTATCTCCTCAACATTTTCTCTAACCATCTAAGATTGTGTGTAAAAGATATCAAAGTAAATTCAAAGTGTGTTGTACTTACAATCGATATAATATGAAATTGCCCCACTTGACACAGTGAGTGGAATTGCTGGGAAAGAGTTTCCCCGATTGGGAAGAATTACATGCTAAATTACATTTAAAAGACATTTCTTGTAAAATCACATCAAAAGACTCGAAAACTTACAAGCAAAATTATATCTAATGAAGCACAATTGCTTAAAAAATATTGAATCGACATTTAGAAGCGACAATTCTACTGGTTTTTCATTTCCTCTTTTACTGTTCCAAAAAGATCTGGAACTCATTAAACACTCTGTAAGACGCTATTGCCTCTCAAATTGGCGCGCTCCTGCCTCATCTGCACAGCTTTGATGGTGTTTTCTGCAAAAGAAAAGCACCTCAGTTAGTTTTGATGGCATCAAAAATGGCGGAAAAGTAGCATTAACTGCCATCAAAGATGATGGCGTGAAACATGAATGAAACATTGATCATATGGCGAGAAAAGGTGAAATGTGAATTTCATGCGATCGAGAGGTATAAATCGGATGAAATCGTGCTGTACATCCATCTCTCTCGCTCTGTCCAAGAGGGCTCCGACGTCATGCAAACGGGAATAGCGCAATTTATCAGATCTTTGAACTTCCTCCAAGGTCGCATGGCGCAACGCATTGCTCGCCATCTCACTTTCGCGCCACCGTCACAATCTCGGGCCCTCTCTGTCACACCCACGCCCAAGGGCCAGTAGAGAGAGCCATAATAGAACCGCGAAATCATGAACTCCGCGACTCTATACTATAAAAATCTCTGTGGCCAGAGAGCCTCAAATTGCCCATTTATTTCGGATTGTTGACCAGAAAATTTGTACTTGCTGCAGTTTCACTGACCTTCCGAGCATTTTGGTCAGCTTTGTGGAATGTTTTTGTTCACCCAATAGCTTGTATTTCTTTTCCGCTAGATTTTTTTGTGCGCCCTCCAAGCGCTTCGAGGAGAAATTTTAATTGCAGCAGATCCTTATCGAGGTGTTATTGGTTGGGTGAAACGGCCAAACAAAAGACAAAATCACGGCTTTGTCCGTTAGTTCAAGTTTAAATGAGCTTTCGAAAGAACGACAACAAATCGACATGTTTTCAAATACACGATCAATAAGGCAATAATAATATTGCCGCGTTTCAATGAATGAGGTGTTTGTTTTGTTTGAAGAGGGAAGAGGAACCGCAAAACATGCTATTTGTGTGATTTTTGGCTTGCAAAACTATGCGAAATTTCATAATTTGAGGACCTTAACCCGATCTAACTCATTACCTTGATTGAATTTTGGTTTTAGATAGATAGATTAAAATTCCTATTGACCATTTGGGCCGTCTAGTTATCAAGGTTGAAATCTCAGTTAAACACGAGATAACCATTACAAAATTAGCTAGACCATCATTTTAATCTCGATCTAGATCCATAAAAAATGTCGCATAACTAAATCATTTCTCACGATTGTCATGAATAATTCAGCAATTTCTCATGAAAAATTCTCTAAACGGTGAGAACCTCACAAAAGCAATGATTGATATTGTCGTAAAATTTTGCCAAATTTATATTCTAATGATTTTCACCACAACAGTAAAAAATTAGAAATTATGATCAAACATTAATTTTTAACGTTCGCCCCACATTTTCCGTTGTATCGATGCTAAAAAGTAAGCCAAATTGCGATCTCAAGCTGATTTATGTGGATCAGTGTTAATTTATGTGAAGAAATACCAAAATCAGCATCAATAAATCATTGAAGATTTTAATTATGCATCCCAAAAGGTATAAATTCAATTAACTTTTTCCCAAACTTTCGGGTGAAATTACGTAGGAAGATGAGCAAAATATCTGTAATTTTACCAATTTTACCTTTTTGAGCTAATATTTTGATTAGTATTCCACAAGATTCTCCTCTTTTAGGAATATATAATTATCTGAGATTCTCCTCAATTTCTATAGTTTTTTTTCCAACGACATTCTTTCACATAATCACTTGGATTTTCATAAATTACAGAGATATTTTGCAAGGTGAATTTTTATGTATGCTCGTTTCGCATCAAAATTGATATTCTGACATTCATTGATGATTTCTTTGTTCGTATCGCATATTTCTATGAGCCATTTGAGATTTTTGAGGCGATTTTGTGGTGAAATTATCGGGTTCGTCGCTTAGTCTGTTGAAATCTTTCGTTTTTTTTCACTCACCCTTTCGTTTTCTCTACAAGTAGAGCGTCCCCTGGTGTCGATGATCATGAAACTGGTGGACATAGAGTTTCTTCTTGGACTTGTCCTTCTGCGGACGCAGCTCCCACACGAGGTTCGAGAGACTGCGTGGCCGCGAGAGGCGTCGCGTCTTCTTCTCCGGCAACTTGGAGTCACCCGACGTGCGTCCGCCACTGCGCGACGAGTCGAGTGTCCCTTCGCGACCGGCACTGGCACTCTTTGACAGTTGATGACACTTTTCCTGGCTCTTGGGCGTCGTGGAGATCGGAGTGGTCGGATGGGAGTCCGTGTTTAGTTGAAGACTACTCAAGCTCTTGTACCTGTGTTGCAGAGGACAAAGTTATTTGGTAATTCATGTTCAATGATCAATATAGCAAGATCGGTTGTATAGTCATACCTAATGTGGAACAGAGGACTCTGTGGCTCGAGTGGCTCCTTTCCGTTTGCGATGATTACTGGCGTATTTCCATTAGGCGACTTCTGGGTGTGGCCGACGCCGTTCTTCACATAAAGCTTTGGTAACGTGGGTCTCTGTCGCTTTTCTGCCAACTTCTTGCCCGGGATTGTCTCAATCGGCGGAGGAATGGGCTTACCCTCGTCCGAGGGGAAGCTATGGCCATGGTGATGGTGGTGCAGAGGTTTGTGTTCCAGGCTGTTGTTGTTCACGCTCCGGTTGATCAAGCTGCTGTACGTGCCCGAGTTGTCAACATGGGTGGACTTTGAGATCTCGCTGGTCTTTGATGTGCCAATCGGTGGCTCGTGGATGGCCTCAATGCGTGCCGCACTCTTGGGTAGGGGTGCAAATCCTCTCACGTAGTCGTAAATCTGATCAATTTCATCGTACTCATCAGCTATTGTACCGTAATTGGGTGACTGCATGTACTTGGAGGATTCACAGCTGGCACTTTTGCGCAGGACATACCCATTCTCGGCACATGTGGTCAACATCAGTGGCTTCCGGCTGACGCTGTTGTGCTTTGACGACTCCTTCTTGTCCGACAACTTGAGATCAATCACCTGGAGACGGTCACGAGCATCAGCCAACAATCGTTGCGCTTTATCAAGGAAGCGACTGTACTCGATGAAGTTCTCCAATTGTTCCATGTTCTTGGCACGCTGAAGCTTTATCTTCACATTCAGGGGCACCGACACTAGGTCTGTGTCCTTCTGCAATGGCAGCGCAAACACACGATCCACCTCGACACAGCCAAGCAATCGCAACTCCGGCACAAAGGGGGTCTTCAAACCCTTCGGAGCACTTCCGTAGACTAACCTGCATAGGTTTGAAAAATTAGGAGAGGAAAAGTTTTAGCAAAACGTTTTAAACTGGGTTCAATTTTCAGGTTGTCCCAGGATCTGAATCCTAATTTAAATCTAAAATTAACGATGTTTCTTCAGTTGCTAACTGACCAATTCAATTTCTCTTCAAAGCAGTTTCAGGGAGCAGTTAAACTCTTAACTAAATATTTGATCTGATCCCTGAATAATACGGTTCCTAAAATGAGTCTCATCAGCAAAAAATTCTATTAGGCTATTGCGTTATTAGGATCCTGCTTTAAATCCCAGATTTAAGGATACAGATCAGTTTACCTCACAACTATGGGCATTCTCTTCTGCAGAAGATTCTTGACAGTGTGAACGCCACTAATGCTGTCCTCCTTTGCAATGGGTGAGAATTTCGCTTTGGCTTCAAGTGGCAGATTGACGATTTCATCTTTGGATGTGCGGCACTGCAAGTACTTGCCGTTGTCGGAGATGGTTGTGAGAATCTCACCGGCATGGACGGTTTTGCTGTTGTGGTTGCACCTAAACGTCTCGCGCACGAGGACGCGGAAGTTGCGACGCTTCGACAAATCCAGCACCGTGTCGATGCACCTGGTAGATCGTCCGTCCTCACTGAGGAGTTCAAAATAGCCCGGATAGGTTTCTGGGATGAGGACTTTAGAGCCTGTAACGGAAACGCATAGGTATTGTGTGTTCATGACTTTGACCCTAAAAATCACTCTATGGAGGAAAAAAAAAAAGATTTGCCTCCAAATTCCAAATAATCGTCACCTCTGTGTCAACGGTCTCGCCAGAGCGCCTCGAAGCTATCTGGTTGTCGCAAGAGGTGGCAACAATGGCAAGGCGGCAGACACATGGTGCGAAAGATTATGCAAACAATGTTTGGACAATGGTACTCACCGACATTAGTTGTCTTTCTGCCTTCCTTGATCTTGATGGGCTGCGCAAGAATCTGATACTTCCTGCCGGCATTGAGGAAGAGCGCTGTGCTCTGCAGCGATGGGTTGGAGAGTGTGGGCACACCCAAATTGTGGTGCTGCCCCTTGACAATCTTCGCCACAGCTGGAAGTGGCGTCTTGGCGAATTCCCTGGCGAGACACACAAAAATACTATGGTGAGACATGTGAAACAAGCATTCAAGTTCCACTGCACTTTTATAACAGTTTAGTGCACGGTAATTGCAATTAATGAACATCATTAATCAGAGGCGACGAGATTGCCATCGGGAGAACCGGGAGTCTGTCTGATTGTTCACTTGTATATTTATAGTTTGTTGCTTCTCTTCGCCCCAATGCTCAGAAGCCATGCCCAGGACACGGGCACGAGAGAGAGATGGGCTTGGGGAGGGACAAAAAGAGAAATGATATTTAATAGTTGGAAAGAGCGATGGGAGTCGTTCACATATAGTTCCATCGCCTTATCGGACCATCGCGCCGAGGGAAAAGTCAGGGGACTGAAGATTGTTGTTACTTGTCGAGGTGTTTGCTGTTAATTAACTGCCACCCAACGATTTATTTCGTCGTCGATGGAGAAGCGAGCAACAAGTGGATTCTTCACGTGCATCTCGCAGAGGCTTGCCCTCTTTTTGCCCCCTTTCGGCTGCAACATCTCTCCGGCACTCATCATCCACATCATCTGTCCAACATGATTTAAATCCCATCATCGCAGTCACAAACAATGCGCCCATGGAAAAACAACTTCCATCTCTATAAGCATGGAAAACGTGCTAATTGTTCACTATTAATTGCTCTTCTCTATGATATTGAAATTTTCACACAATTGCATCTCTCACATTGCAAATTCACTCTCTAAACACCTTCTCTAAAATCGCCAATTAGCAGAGATTATATACTTCTCACGCACCAGCTTTTTCCTGAATCGACAGGTGCTCTTAAAAAAATCTTCGAGAGCGAAAAATGTGACTAATTTGCAAAGCAGGTAATCTCAGATGACACAACAATTAAGAGTTGAATGTATTTGTTTTGGTATCAAAAGTGTTTTGATAATTTTTTTGCGCAAGACATTGAAAGATAAGGTTTATGACGCTATTTTGAAATGACCGAAATATTGTGCTCTAGAAAATGTATATATGTATATAGCATTGAAAATGTATCATGCGACAAAGCTAATTTGAGATGGATTGTAAATGTTATTTGCAGGGAAGTAATGGGTGAAGGTTTTCAGCGCTTTTAGTGCCCTATTCAGTTCAGGGTTTTATTTTTGGGTTTAGTGGAAAATTCATTGTAAACTCCTTTTCCGATGTGTATGGAATTAGTGGAATTAATGTGAATTAAAACACATTTCTTTTCTAATAGAAAATTTAAACCATTATCACCTATAATTAGTAATTTCTTAAACAAGCTTCATCTCTAATCCATACATCAGTGAAGTTAAATTTGTCTTTGCAACATATTGAAAACCGTTGGCAAGACTGAAAAAGATGCATAAAGTTTAGAAAACCATATAGTGTAACTATATAGTAAATAGTCTGCTTAATTAGACTTCTATTCACACCTTTGAGGTGTTCGAAGGTGCCAAATGCTTCATGAATTTTCTTTATGGAGAAAGCACTGGTTAGACGGACGCCTTGTAGCTTTCATGTGCTGACCTCTTGATCCGGAGCACAACGAGGAAGGCAATACTTGAGTCTGGGCGATGCGGTGAATTTACATGAGAAGCAAATTGAAATTTAATTAATGTGACAAATAATTGACGAGGCAGCAGCGAAGAGGAACGCGAGAAGCGGTGTGTAAGGTGATCACATTCTTTGTGTTGTGCTTTCTGCAAGAATGCGACACTAATTTGCGTAGATGTGGCATGAAAATCGCTGGCGGATTTGATCACTAACTGCACTGCCTCCATTGTGTCGAATCATCTGAGGCACGCGGTGGGCCGGAGGAGGGCGTGGGTGGAACTACTGGTGTGTGACGCCGTGCGGCCTCATTCCTAAACAGATCACAGGCCAAGCAAGCTCTCCTGGCCAAGTCTGGGCCAGCTCATGTGTGACCAGCTATGCAACAATCTCAGACCTATTAGCTCGTCTTCTGGCTCGGATCGCACCAGGAGACGCATTTGCATACGCTCTCGTTAATTCCGCTGCCAAGGGCGCAGCGCGCACAAGTCGCTGGAAAGTTCGCGGTGCTGCATTGTTTGGCAGAGTGGAAGAAATGGGACTATATAATAAAATTAAACACGATGACTGGTCTGGACTCAATTCCTCTTGAGTCAACCTGAAATGATGCTGAGGAAAAAAAAGCACCGTCGCGAATTAACGGATCGGCGTGTTTACGCACAGATCCGAACGATCTGAATGTGTCACTTAATTGGGTTCCTCCCCAGTCGTCATTTGTCAGCTTGTCTCTATGCTAATGCCGTTCAAGAACCACTCCGGTGCGGACCATCTTCGGGACCATCAGATCAGACAGTGGAAGCTGCGTGCAGAGGCCGGATAATGGTTTCAGGAGCGAATGCAATCAATCAGAAATCTCCATGAATTACGACTATCTCCCATGTATTTTATTATTTTATTAAATTATTGCGAATGTCGGAAAATTGATTACAGCCATCGGGAGAGGAGTGTATTAAAAAGTAATGGCTGGGAGAGAGGAAGTCTCTGGCGTCGTGTCTCAAACACTGTATAAATATACGGGCAAGATACACTTGCTGCCTGAATTAATTGCAACAGTTGAGGAAGATGAGATTTTGATGAATGGTGAGCCTCATCACGGCTCCCTGTTCCACAGTGACTACTCTGGGGAATCTCCAATTTATGCAGAAATTCAGGTGGCTTTATTTTTCTTTGTTGTATGACTCAGGGAAAAATTTAAATTTCAATAAGATTTCCTTTGAATTTCGATTAGTCTATTTTCTCTATTTTATCTATTTTTATGATTCCTTAGTATTTTTTCTATTTCTACTCAAGGGGTATAAGTAAGAATTCAATTGCAAAGTGTGTTACTCAAGAAATTCCATCAATCGATTTGGTTTCGATGCATTGGGTGATCTTTTGAACTGTTTCCCGCGAGAATGCATTTCGCCCAACATGAGAAAAGCCACGAGACAGAAAGGCACGAGTTGTCGACAATCAATCACTCACGGGGGCAATTTGGAAAGTCAAACACGTGAAAAATTTGTCTTACACGATCTCAGAGTCAAACCTCGAAAGACCCATTTGATTTTTTTGTCAGAACATATTGTGGACGAAAATAATTTGTAGAATTTGCCAATCCCATGTCCAAATGCATTTGAGCCCTCAAGTTGCACCAGCTCATAAATCACTCGTCAATTGGCTTTAGAACACAGAGTTTCAATTTATTCCCCCCGGGACTCGGTGCACAGTCATTTGGCGGCATTAGCACTTCGCCCGTGGTGAGATAGAGGCCTTTGCTCTGGTCCAACAATGTGAACACATCATCGGACATTCCTCGGGTTCTTAGTCACAGGGACCAAAAAGCCGCGCCGTCCATGCAAATGCACATGAAAAGTGGCCAGAACCTGATGTGTCTGGACTTAATGCCAATAGCGTCATCTTTTGAATAGATGTTACACTAAGAAAAAAATTTAGTAAACTTCTTCAGAATTTACAGTAAAAATTCTGAAGTAAGATGAGATTTGCAAATTGCACCCCAAATTGTGGGATTCAATTCATTGCGATTGAAAAATAATATATTTTCCCGTGAAGTAAGCCTTTATCTAACGCTTCAACTGTTATTTAAATTCAAATATAGCAGTTGGGTCTGGACAGAGCGTGCATTCACGAAAAGAGTCTCTGATGGTGGAAGGTTGCAAGTGTGCGGATGGGTGTTATAAACTCGCGATATTTATTAGCTCTGTGTCAATAGACGCTGTACAATGTGTCGATGGAGATAAAAACAGATGGGGAAAATGAGTAATATGCATCCCATGCAGGAATGTCTGACGGAAATTAACACACATAAGAGAGTTTTGCGAAAAATGGCTCCACCATCGCAGAAATCTTTTCTGCTATATATGCTCCCCCTAACCACCTGATGACGCCAATGAGAAATACCTCTGGCTAGCACCATAAGAGAGAAATTCCACAATCATTTATCTCCCTGGTGTTTATTAATAACACCGGGCACATATGAGCTCCCATAGAGGCACAGATGGACGGATGGGGAGAGTTCTCTGACAAATTAACACGAGACCACCTGAAGAACGAAATTGAGTGCATTGTCCTGATCACTGACTCACTCATGATACTCGCAGCTCAAATTGCTCCATCCACCAAATGCAATCTGATCTGTGCGTTGTGCAACCGTCGCCTCTGGGAGTGCTCAGAAGAATTGGGCATCTTTGGCGTTTAATATATCAATCAATTAATTCCAAGTCATTATTGCGAGTAATTTCGCCCAAATCAAGGTAAAATTCCACGGAATTTATGGCCCAGTGAGACACTCGTGGCAAGCACTTTTGGGCGTCTCTCTAATTAATTTTTAAATCTTTTTATTCACTCGGTATAGCTTATGGCTTATCATTTTCCGGTGATTTCACGCCCATTGTTCTCCCACATTTGCAAGAAATACTTATGCATTGGATATGCTTTCAATTTGCTTTTTAAATAAGAAACTGTTTTATAATTTTTAAACGATATGCGCTAGATAATTCCATCAATAGTTTACATAAAAGTTTTTAAAAGTTACTTTTAAATTTGATTTTAATTCTGCATTATATAGACTGGTGGCAAGCATTATTATAAAACCGATAATTCCTTAGGACGAATTTGACAAAAAAAAGATGATTAAACATATGTATACCTGAGATAAACTGGCACCGTGTCTCCAAATCTGGATGCAGCGAGAATTATTTGACCATCCGTTGCTGCCATGACTGAGGTGTGTTTGAGGGACCTGTTGGCTTGCAATTCGACACTCCTTCGTGTTAACACCAAATGTGCCACTGTTACCAAGTGTCCTCACAGGCCTCGCTCACATTGCGCCCGCAGGGGAGGGTTGGGAGCTCGCTGGAGAACACGAGAGTGTGAACTCATGCAAGTGCCCCAGACAATGTGATGTCGAAGATGGACTCCAAGTGGCTGCACCTCCGTGAAAAGTCCAGGAGCTGTGTGGCTGTCGTGCTTTGAATTCGCAATCAACTGGCTTTGCTGTCTTTTTGCTGGTGCAGATGAAGTCAGGCACAAGCTGTTGCACTGCAAGAAAAATGAAATCCTCCAGTTTAATTAAATATGTTAACACTGCTTACGTGCATAAGTTGAAACAATTAAGGCTTTTTACTCCATTTTGCCTGCACTCTTGACATTTTTTGTATGCCGTCTTTGGAGGCTTTTGAACCATGTGTGTAGAAAGTATATCAAAGTGAAATAAAACTGGTAGCTTTTTCAGCCAACAAAAGGTCTCACCGGTGGCATATTTTTCTCAATAAATTTCTTTTGTGTCTCTTCCCATGTGCAAACAAGAAAAATCTGTGAGAGTTGCCCAAGAAAGCAATTAGCGAGAATTTCACTTTGAAGCCAGCACCATGGTAAAAATATTCAGTGACGAATTATTGTTATTCTTTCGTATGCTTCTTTTGCCATGTGACGCATCATTGAGCTGCCGAATGACCTTAACCCCGTTTTCTCTCTTGTTTTACTTTTCTTTTTTCTGCTCTGCCCAGCTGCCGGAAGTTCATGTAAGCTTGCAGCTGAACCCTGCCCAGAAATTGTTGCGAAATTGTCAGCAACCATCGAGGACTCACCCACGATTGAAAATAGGCGCCAAAGAAGTGAATCATTCAGCGGAGCGATGTTACTGTTTTTTTAGGTTTCTGAATTTCATTTTCCTTTGCAAATCGTACAGATGCATTCCTTTTCAATTAAGTGAAATTTCATTTTTACTTCTCTGTTCGAAATCGGTCCAATTTCTCTTGAGTGTTTTCATCTCAATCAACTTCACTGTTTTTGCTTACAAATCCAATTTCTTTGATATCACGAATAAAATGTTTTGCAATAAAAATAACATTTTACTTGCATGTTTATGGTTTTCCTCTCGATTTTTTTGTACATTATGACGAAGCAACAAAGAATCTTCTTTACAAATCTTTCTGAAATTTATTTTATTTTTTAAAGAAAATTTCTTTACCGTGAGTCGCATTAATTAAGGCCAGTAAAGATAATGCCCAAAAACAACTACCTACTAAAAAGGCATATCTTGAAATTAATGAAGCATCTTGTTAAAAGTCCATTAAATTCTTTTCGTCCATATTTGTGTTAAAAGTCCAGAAATCTCATTTGGATTTAGCAGAAATGTTTGATCCATCAAAAGCTAAATTTAATCCATTTTCTCTCTTGTGCCAAGGCAATTCTTCGTTATTAATTCCATCTTCTTCTTCTCTCCTTCAATTTCTGCTCAAGGCGGATGCAAATGAAGAAAATCGAACAACTTCAGCAAATCATCTCCACACGTATGTCCAACATTGCAATTTCTGATCTGTTGAGTGGAGAAGCTAAAGGAAACTGACAACTAAATCGTCATTTTGCATTTTTCTCCTCATCATTATAAAATTAAAGTATTAAAGAATGAAAACGAGCTGATGAAAAAAAAACGTGCGTTGGATGTGTTTCCTTGCATGGTCAATAAAAATGCCTTGTTTATTAATTAAAAACGAATCAATTACCAAAGTACAAAGTGTTGGTTCTCTCTTTCTCACTTTTATATCGTCTTTTTTTTACAACAACATAAGAAGCTTATAAGTTCATGGTGAAAATAAATTTCAATCACTTTCTGATGCGCCACACCTTTCAGAGAGCTTTGGAAAAAAAGAGCTCTCAATTTCCGGATTCATGTTGGAAATGGAGAATGGATCAATAAAGGCATGTGTTTGTTCTTGACCCATTCGCATTGATTTGGCCGGAAAAGGAGGTGACTATTCGAGCTATATATAAATTTATACAGCTGATAATTTCATGAGACTTTTGGCACCAAAAATAAGCAAGAAATAATGTAGGTTGGAATAGTAAAATAAAGCTTCGTGGGACATTAAATTGGTGAAATGTAATAAAGAATAAGACGAATTTAATTCTACAAATCTGAAACATTCTTTAAGATATTTGCCTCTTGGTAAAAGAGGATAATCATTAGGGTGTTCGATATTTATTTTATCAAGGAAAACCTCTGTTGTTTAAAATTTAAATATCCAGTTACAATTTCCGCTTCGGAGGAGCATCTTGCTCTCCTTGACTGGCCCTGTCTTGTAAAGTTCTCTTTGTCTTTGGTGAAAATGAATCTTCTTCGGATGTCATGTCTCGGCCATTCATGCCTGAAATGGCATATTTAATAACAATATTCGTATGGGCTTTTCCTCGAGGAATTGTCTCAACACGACATTCTAGCTCCGAGGCTTTTTGCATCTTCGTCGTTGATCTTCTTGGACTTTTTTCTGCTCATGTGTTGGTTTTCTTTCTGCACAATTTGCATATATGATCTTTTATGATGTTCATTATGATGCAAATACAAATATCCAAAAGCAAATGAGTTTATTATATCGTGGTGTTGGTACTTGAGGCGGCTCACATGAGGTATGTGGTTAAATGTACTAGAGCATAAAGTTTTGTAGTAAAACGTAAAGAAATTGAAACTATTAAATGTGAAGTTTATTTTTATAGTTTCCTCTCTCCACTCTGTTGAGAAAATGAAACGCCGAGCGCATGAGAGATGTTGAGGTAAAAAAAAATATTTAAGTAAATGATGGTTTTGCATGAATGACTCCGTCGGGATGGATGGCTGACTGAATTGTTGCGCGACCTCAACATTGGAGGGAATTCATTGCCTTGAATCTGCCACATCGCGCATTTTGTTTTGTATTCAAATGCCACGAGACGTGGCGAAGATGTGAGCGCCCGGGAGGAGGTGAAGATGTTGATGGTCAGCCGGCCGGCAAGACTCACCACGGCAAACACAATAAATTCTACCATGGATATTTGCATTGGTAACGATGAAAGACGCTAAATCTCATTATTCAGACAGATTCGCCCGATTTATGTAATGTCTCTCGGCTAGAGAAGCCACAAGATGCGATTTTTCCCTCCCAGAGGGGCATGACTCTGGCCGTGAAAATCGACAATTTCCACCACACGGGGTGTCCAGGACGAGCAATCACCATCTACAGCAAATTGATTACGCGGAAGCTGTTTATGGTGTACAAATTGTTGGGAATTCACGTGGAGGGATTCCTCGACCATCTATTGTGGTGGAGAATGAATGTGTGCGCTAAGCAATTATGGCTCTAATGAACTTGGGGATTTGTTTTCGCAGTAAAACTCTACTCCACCCTTTTCCAATTCATGTTTCATTGGAAAACACTTTTTCCTATATTCTTCTTCATAGCACATTTGGTGTCTGCAATGAACTCCTTATAAGATATATGGTATGCACCATTGAGAACCGTGTGGGCATTGCCAGGAAAGAGAGGTGGATAAATTTGAAAATGAAAGACCTGCAGAGGGTAACAAGTCTACTTTTCAGGGTATATAACTTGTATAGGAAATTTGATAAAATTCTTCAGTTTTAAGGAAACCTTTCAACTATAATATTTCACGAAGATTTAGACAGCATTGATGTAAATCCGTAAATTTGCATACATTTCAAGAGCTAATTTTTAAAGACATAGGCTCTCATTTTGCAAATTGAACATCCCCTTAAACAGGAGCGATGACCACAAAAGAGACGTGCAAGAAGGAGAAGAGGAGTATACTCTTAAAAATCACAGAAGATGCTGTAACTCACGAAAGGAGCTAAATTGGTCAGATGGATAATCAACGTTTTCAATTTGCAATTTTTTCCCATTATTCCTTCGTCAGTTAACCTTCCAGATGAGAGATGCCTGAGTCGTGATTGCCGTGGCATCCCGGACGGGAGGATCAATGTGAATACAAATTGCCTTCTCCGTGACACAATCTCCTATCCTTCGTCTTCCTCATCCGCCAATGGACGAGTCATAAATTTTTTCGGGGACAATTGCCCCATTGAAATTTTGCACTCAACAATTGACTTCTGCGAGAATCTGCGGTGCGGTTCGCTGAACCCGTGCCTAGGGGATTCACTTTCATTGGAAATCCATTCGAGATGGTTGGGATAACTCTCAAAGAAATTCTTTTTCCCACCAAATCTAATTCTTCAGCGGTGTTTTTCTCTCTATGACCACCCAAGAAGCGAAAAACTCCGTAAATTGCCTCGTTGTCAGATCGAATCTCATGGGTCCATTCTTTTTTGCTTTCCATCTTCGCCACATGAAAATCCATTTCGTTGTCAACATGAATGAGACACTAAATTCAGACTCCTAGAAATCGAGAAATATAGAGTGGCTCGGCAGATGGGAAAATGATAGTGAAATCGTATTTCAAAAGCACCAAAAAGGAAGAGGAAATTGCCAGGGGGTGAAGAAACCTCCACTTTCACTATAAGATTTCATTGACCTTGTTCTCGTTGATTACTATTCTCGTAAATGTTTATGAAGGCCATGAGAGACGCTGCAGATATTTAAGATGCTCTTCCCAGTTATTTAATTTAAAGTTTGTTTCCGAAATGTACGTGAATTTAAATTTAATTTGAATTCAACTCTGAGACCTTTCGATTTTCGAACTCATCCACTTTCTTTAATTAATTTTTATACGTAAAATTATTTTGTTGTTAAGTACCTACCTACCAGAATTTTTTTACGTGCTTTGCAAAATTGTTTTCTATCATAAAACTGTATTTTGCAAGAAAAATAATCTTTTGTTCAAGCTTTTCGATTTTCGATTAATCTATAAGGTTTTTGAAATCATTTGAACACTTATATATGTATGACTTGCATAAGCATTTTAAATCAGTAAAAAAACAATTAAGAGGAAAACTGCATTCCTATAGATATGCATTTGCCTGGAGTTTGTTGTGTCTCCGAATTCAATCACATTTTCTCCGAAAGCAATTCCGTAATAGTGCAGATATTTTATCGAATGGTATAATAAGTCCATTTATGGATTTTATTGGTCAAAAGTGCTCAATTATGAGGAAGAGATAGAGATCTCAAGTGACGCCGAACAAGCAATTAGTGCGGTATTTTTGGCAAATGCAGTGAATTATTGGCATCTGGGAGTGGCGATCGCGAGTTTAAGTCCCCTCGGTGAGTGTGTCCTGCAGTGGAAAGTGTTAAGAACACAAAGGCCACGAGGAGGATTGTCTGGCGGGCACAAGAATGACAATTGTGTGATCAAAGTCTTGGCAATAATGGGCATTGCAATAAAAGGGAGAAACACATTTGATTGTCGCGTATACAATTGTCTGTGTAAAAGGAATTGGTCTCCCTCCTCTATTCTTGAATATTAAATACAGCATATATTTATTGTAATCATAACAATAACATAACAAATGTTCCTAAGCTGCAAGACACACTCTGAGCTCCTTTTAGACCTTTTAGAAAAAGTACCTGAGCTACTCTCACATCTTGTCTGGTAAACAATTTTTTACTATACATGCGACATCTCTTAGACTTGGGTATTATTTTCTCAATTCTCAATGGTATTCTATGCAATAGAACTCTTGTATTATATTCTGGTTTGTCTATTATACCCTTTACTCTATGGAAATTTATTCATGGAGCAATATAGTCTGCAAGATGACAAGAACTAATAACAACATCTATTGAAGTTTGTTAAATAGTTGTATCTCTGGTGGGAACTTTCTGACCATAGTAGTTCTTAACATCCAAGCTCATTGGTGATCTTGACCAGTGAACCAGAAATCGCAAACATTTATCACCCCAACTGATAAGGAGAATTATCTCAAGGTGACTCTTTAATTCGACTCCGATGCACAAACACCATGCGGATTATCTCTCAATTATCCGGTGGAGCCGAGATTGGGGCCGGTGTGCGGCGGAGGAGGTGCAAAAATGAGCTCAACGCGTAATTACAAGCCATCACTCGCCTCGGCATTTCTTCTGGTCGTGGCTCCAGCCAGTTTTCCTATAGATATGCAACCTAACGAGCCTGTATTGTGCTCCAGGTCTTGCCGCACAGACGATCTAATAATAGTTTCTCTCTCAGAGAGATGGTGGAGGTGGACCCAAGAACTTCTTCGATGGTGCTACTTTTCTCTCAGTTCTAGCAACAACAGCTGCTGTTGCCAACACACTTGTAAAGTGCAACAGAGTTGGTGACGAATAGACATGGAGTTAATCGAATGTATGAAAAATTTAACAATTGTTTATCTTTAAACATATTCTTTTGTTGGAAGAAACGAAATTATCTCTTTTTGCTAATTTACTTTTATCTTTTCAATTGCATTATATAGATATCAAATCATCTTTTGATTACAGCATGAAAATGGCAGTGAATTATGCTTTCTTATTGTTGAAATTTTCGCTACGATTTCAGAAAACTGCTCATTTTAGTTCCATAACTACAACTTTATTTTTTAAGAGAAGCATTTCATCAGGATCTTCAATCTAGTATCCTTTCTACTCTGAATTGAATATTTTCTGTTGTCTTATCGATGAACGGTCGCAAATAGCATTGTTCTATAATAGGTGGCCCAAGAAGTTTTATCGTGGAATTTGATAATTTTCAATTTCACTGGAAACCCCCGTCAATTTTGATAATAGTAGAGTTTATCTTTGGGAATTTCACATCTCATATTTAAGATTTTTCTCTGTATAGCAGCAAAATGTTGAGGCTCTAAAACATCATCCCGCATAAGCTAAACACAGCCCGAGAAATAGTGAGAAAAAAAGCTCAGATGTGCAATTTTGTATTTATTCATGAGTGGTTCTTTCTTTTGCCATATATTCCACCCATAATCATCTCGCAGGAGAGGGGAGAGAGGCAACGCGAAAATGGAAGAATCTCTTGGTGAGTTTCTTCCTTACATCTAGAATTTGCATACAAAATAATAATAACATGTGCTGTAGTTTCTCTATATATACATAATGCTTCTCGGTATAAAGTTCTTCGTTGATTTGTTACTTTTTTTTACATTAGGCCTTTTTTCATACAGCATATTACCATCAGACACACAAACACGTGCACAAGAGATGCTTTGGCTGAAGAAGCAATTTGTCCATGTCTCGAATACAATGACCTTTCTTGATTATGTTATTTGTTATTTGAATTTTACTATTAAAGTCGCACACAAGAATGCTGCTCCTCCGCCACAAATGGCAAAGACACGGATGGTGTAATTCGTCAATTTTATGGTTAATATTGCCTTTTAATTTTCTGCGAGAAAATTGAGCAATGTGTGCAGAACGGATGGTGTCTTGCTCGAGATTTCTCTTCTTATGATGGAGATTACTTCCAACGATAGTGTCTAAAGAACATCATGTTATTGGCTTTTTAGGCTCATTTTTTTTTATTAGATCAACAAGATACACGAATTGCCAATAGGTAAACGTCTCTCTTGCTAGATGAATAAACTCTGTCACTGGAAAGGAAGACTTTGAAGTGGCCACAAAAAATAGCCGTGAGTCAGAATTTGAGATGAATTAATTTTAACAAACCTATAAAGGTCTCGTAGAACAAAAGAAATCACTCACAAAGATTGAGATTCCGTCAATCAAAGTCATTTTGATGGGTGTTTCTCTTTTGAGTGAAGAATTAGAAACATCTGGCTGAACAGTTGAATGATATGTTAAAATAGTCCCTAATATCGTGTCGACAATTTGACAGGATTGTCTTTGACCATTTAGGAAGATGGTCCAATTCATTTGGATTAGGAAATCGTATAACTTGGCAGATACGATCAAATCAACTTATTAAATCAAGATTAAATCTTACATAAGAAGAAATTCCTGATAAATATTCAATTTTGAGAAAAAAAATAAGAAAAACCCTTAAATTTTTTTTTATTAAATGCAGAGACAATTTCGGCTATGATTTTACCGGCTTTGCAAATCTCTTTTATGGTATGATGATCATCACATTTTCAATAACACTTTAGCATTTAATCCAAAAGAAGAGACCATTTAACGACTATTTTTCTCCTGTATTATTTCCAAAGTGGCACTTTATCATCAATCACTGGAAAAGTTGTTCCAGCATATGCCAGAGAATAGATATAAAGTTTTGAGTGGATGGGTATAAAGTATAAACTTTGAGGAAGCAATTGAAAGCTTCTTCTTGTAATTGAATCTTGTGAGAAATTTCAATTATTCAACTTTTTACATCTAATACCGCCTCATTGAGATTCTCGGCGGATGCTGTGGAAGATTTCTCGTATTGATTAGGTGTCTCGTGATTGATTTGGAGGACTTGTAGTGTGAGATTTTTCTATCCATCTCACATAACATTTGACCTATACTTCATCAAGAGGCGCATCCATCAAACAATCATTTGGAGTCTCCAATTCAGGCCTCTTTTTCCGCTCCATCCAGAGGGGGGATTTCCATGGGAGATTCTTGATTAAGTTCAATATTTACCACTCATAGACCCGTTGCGCCGTGTGCAGTCCGCGGCGCGGAGGGACGTAGACAGATGGTGAGTTAAATTACCTTTGCACTCTCCTCAGAATAATATCAAATGCGTGTGTTTTAGTCGTTCGGCGAATGTGAAATGCGGTTGTACCGTTAAGTTTAGGAGTATCGACTATGCCGGATTAGGGAGATGAGAGAGCAATAACGAGCATGACACTGGTGTACACATTTTCCAGCCATTGGACACACTCTATCGCGGAGAGGAAGTCATGCACACACGAAAATGGTCACCCTCCAGCCACACATGAGACCTCTCCCGACACCCACAATTGATGACTCCAACCAGAGCACTTAACATCTGCGAGCAGCTCCTCTGTTAGAGCTTATGCATTGAATTGAAATTAGTGCCTTGTGATAAATGAAGTGAATAGTATAAATTTAATTGAAAAATGATTGCTATCGCAAAATTTTACAATGATGTAATAAATATATAAAGCAATGCAGGTGATTTCCTCTTGTTGGGGAAAAAATGAGCTACATATCTTCAAGACTATCTTTTTCAAAAATACTAACCAAATATATCACCTACTTCTATTAGCAGCTTTGACTTTACCTTGTACAATCAACAGAATTCAGGACACTTTTCCGCTAATCACTTTCGTCAATCTTTGCCCCAATTTGAGCGAAAATCTCCTAATCTAAAAGACTCCTAACACAATATGAAGGGGAAGAGTAATTAAGAAATCGTGATTTATTGAGTGAGATTGCATGTGAAATCCACGAGACACTTCTTGCAGAGGTGAGATGTCGCAATTGAGTGTCTCGCAGTTTTTTCTCCACCTTCCTCAACCAATTGAGATTGTAAATAGAACGAGGCGTTTTGGAATTAGTTCCAGATACACTTTCACACAAAACGACGAAGCATTAAAAATTGGCACTCGCTATTGTGGCACAGAATCGTGGTATAGAGATATTGGCAATAGCAATCATTAGCGGTTCATTTTTAGAGAGATTGGCATTTTTTGCACAATTAAAATTCTATCAATAGATGCGCGCCAAATGATTGAGGTGTGTTTGAGGAGAATTCCAATCAACAGGTTCTCAGCTTAGAGAGGCTCAGCGGAATGCTCTCGATAGTCCAGGATGAGATTTACCGGGAAGAGGTTTTGTGCTGGAGCTCATAATCGCCAATCTTGTCACGAGAGGGACAAAGGTCCATCTGTTTTTCTTGAGGGGTTCATAAGATCACGGGGAGGCGGTTTTATGCTGAGATACGAATATCAATTGAGAGTCCCGTTTGTGATGCCCAGCAGGCATTCAGCGGTCGTGATTTGTGCGATCTCGTGAATTCTTCATGCTAGTCACAATACATGAGGAATTCCTCCTGGCCAGCTAGCACGATTCACACGTGGTGCTTTCTTCATGGTGACCCAACATGAGTTGTTTTGGAACGCAAGTGCGTCCCTTGATGACCATCATGAACCACTTGAGACATGATAATTATTTACAGTTCTCAGAGACGCGAAGAAAATACGGTTTCTCGTGTTCATCATAATCTACGATCTAAAGTTTTTTCATGTAGGCATGAGTATTGAGAAATTCTCTCTCAAATGATAACTTCTTGATTTATCTATAAGGAAAGCCTTATCATTTTCCGATATTTCTTTTGTGTTTCGCAGGTGTTTTTTGTGCAAAACACAAAAGTCAAGGCAAAGCGAGCTGGCATCGAAGATTATTATGAAAATATCTGTATGAGGTTTTTGCTTGCTTATTTTTTTTATAACTTGAATCACTTACACTTTAATGGAAGAGCGATGTGAGATGCTGAGAATCCTCCAATATGGTCTGATTTACTCTACTCATCCACGGTAAACTCATCAGTTGTGTGCTGAACATGGATATTTAGCCATTAGCTGGTGAACGTCTGCAAGTGGAAGATGGAGTGCATGATGAGAAAAATGAAGAATCTCCCAGAGAAGGGGAAAGATGGCAAAAGTGGCGGAATAGAATTAAATATAATAAATATATTATTTTACATAATCATTCAATTATCTAATTGCTCGTCATTTTTTACCCTCAACAACACACACACCGCCAATATTAAATAATAACAATATACAATAATTGTTAGATGTAAAAGGATTGCCCAGGTTCTTGTAGTCACTCAAAACCACACAACCTGGGATGGTAAGATAAATGCAATTGTGGGTAAATTAATAAGAGAATCACACACAAACCTCTGATTTTATATGGGTTGTAACATTGTGATTTTCACGCTCTTGCGGTATATTGATGCACTATCGTTAAGAATTGAGATCGTGCTTAATAGTAAACCGGATAAAATTATCATTACGTTCTCTCATCTTTTTTTTCTCTCTGGTCTATAAAACATGAGAGATGCTCCCGATGGATGAAGACCATAAGAAAAACGTCTCAGGAATGAAATGCATCGTATCACGATGAGATATTATTTAATTATTCTTCCTTTTGCGAATCACTTTCTATTTTAATTATCATCTCTTTGTAATGATTTTGCTCCAAGAGGATATTTTTATAGTCAACCTGAGAGGTCAATATTTGCCCGTGATACCTAATACATATATAGTGAAAGACATTTTTGGACATTATCATTGCAATTAATAATGTGACACGTCATCTCATGATTCTCATTGGAAATCATTATTTCATCAAACATTGTCTCCCGAGTCATCCGTACCTATTGCATTATTTTGTGTTTCATCGCCATTGAAAATTTTCATCAGCGATAAATTTTTTTTAAAGGTTGTGTTGGCACTGAATTGTAATTATTCCTAAATTGTTCACTTCCTCCTCGAGCAATAAAGGCAAAGATTAAGATTTGATTGTTTTTAAGATGTGCACGATTGAAGGTCAATGCATTGCCATTATGCTGCACAGCGGCATTTTATCTGTCCCTTGAATCACACTCGGACACCTCATGAAAGGCACCATCAGTCAAAAGGATCACCATCGCGCGTAATTTGCACAGAGAAGCCCATAAAGTGTCACAGGTGATATATTGTCAATTGCGTGAATTCTAAAGTGTCCCCTGTGCCTTTTGATGTTGCTGGACTAAAGATGCAGAGTGTCTGGCAAAGAGGCGATGGTGAAGAACAAATATCTAATTCGTGTAACACTTATATACACCTTTTATGATTGCATCGTGAAAATGTCAAATGCTATTGCACTATCGAGCCATAAATTTCGTTGAGATCGTTTATATCGCACCACGATAGTGTTTCCTTTCTGCATTAAATAAATAAAATCTCATTTTCCCACCATTTATACGTCTCCTCGTCTCTCATTCACCTTTTTCCATTGGTGTTATGATAGAATAACTCTGCTATAGATCTCGGCGCTCACATGGGTCTGTCGACCATGATCTTGACTCTCGACTGAAGCTGTTGGATGTGAAAATCAGGAAATAAGTGAGAAAATATGGCTGGAATTTATTTTGCATCGCAACATAAATATCTCCAGAGAATTTTTTTTTGTTCTCACACTGGCGATCTTTGTGATCGTCTTTGCGATAGTAATCCTGTCACATTTCATTGGGGATCAATTTGTGGATTATGTGGAATTTTTCACCACAAAAGATCACTTCATTAAACCCAGTAATATGTATACACAAGACCAAAATTTGTTGATCATCTTTCCAATGTGCTGATCATAAAAAAAACTTCTTATTCCACTTCCTCGCCAATTACTTGGCGCACCAGAGGATTTTCTGATGATCTCATGGTGATCTTCATTGAAGCAAATTTGGGGATTTCTCAACTCTGCTCGATCATTCTGTAATCATAGCGTGATCTTCGGTGGATGGAAAATGTCTTCCGCCCAAGACCGTGAAGCTCATGATCAAATTACTCGTAAGATTCCAGAAGATGGACCTATTAGGTAGGAAAACAATTGGATTTGATGAAGAAGAAAAAAAATCTACTATAATTTGCAATTTCAAACACAGCGAATTATTTCGTTTCTAATCATTTCCGGATTAGTAGCTCTCAATGGGGCAATCAACCTTAACTATGTCTCAGGATGGGGATGAAATGGCAAATAGTCGATGAAAAGGGAGGCACAGTCATTGGCTACGCAGAGAGTGTCTCAAAAGAAATCCAATTCCGCCAGCTCAATAGCATTCGTTTGATCGTTTTGTCTGCTCGTTTCGATTATTACCCAGTCCTCTTCCACTTCTTGAATGGCTTCAGAGATTTTTAACGGCTACTGGAATGATCTTCTTGTGTGTTTTTACCATCACCATAGAAGCCTCTTTTTTCACCTCCTCAGCGCACACCTCTTTTTTATCACTTTGTTCTATTCGATTAGGTTAAAAATTTACAAGACTTCTTTAATGATTTTCTTGAATCAGCGATTTTGTTATTCTCCAACCAAAGGCAACAAAAAGAAACTCATTCCTCCTCTCAATTTCTCATCTCCCCTTCGATCATGAACTCAAACAAGAGTTGAATTATTTCTAGTCATTAGAGCTTCTCTCTTTTTTTCTTGCGCCCTATACCATCAGAAAATGGTTAATTAGATTCAAAGAGTGATTTCTTTCATGAAGAATGTATAACTTTGAATTTCTGCAGATGTGAAAATGAAAGCTCTCGAACTATCCTCCTTTTCTTCGCCATTGAACCAAATAATGGCATTTAAATCGGCACAGTTGACTGACCTCAGGAGTGAATCAGTTCTGTGGTCAGGACAAAAAGAAGGTCATCGTGCGAACGGCGTGGCTAATTCGCGGTTTACCTCTGCGTCTCGTAATTAATTTATTAGCGGTGCAAATTGATCACACACCATACAAATTTGGTGATTGTTACTCCCAATGAGGTATTCATTATCGGACAGTGGAAGATTTAGAGATTTTTTTTTTGGAAAGAAATGCAAATTTGCAAAATCCTAAATACAGTGGGACGCAAATTTATTATTATTAATTATTGAATCAGATGCAAATTTTATATTAAGATTAATATTGTGTCATCTGACGATGTTGTAGGAACGTTTACAGCTAATGTAAAAAAATTTTGGCCTATATTTTACTGGATAGCAATTTTTTGCCACACACTGTAATTCAAATCTGAAATTCATCATATTTTCAACTCCAAAGGCAATCTGCAGTCTCTCCCAATCAACTTTCGATGGCGAGTGGCAAACAGCGTCTTGCACTATCTCGTATTTGCATTAGATTGCAGATTTGCTGTGTGAATGGCAATTTTATACTTCACCTTCGCGTGATGGAGGGAATTATTAATTATTAAAGTATTTCGGTATCTTATGGTTCAGAGACCTTCGGAGAATTGCCTTCGGAGAGAAAAGCACACAAAATAACACCACTCCGAGATTACTTATCCAGGAAGACTGCGAGGTATTTCGACTTGATTATTACAACATTTTTACCAATAAACCGTTTTCTTCCAGTGATGATTTTGCATTAAGTCAATGGTTTTTTTTTCGGTGCCTGGATGTTGCCTCTCGGGATTGACACGAGTTGGAATTTAGCAATAATTTTCTGCCGATTTGAGGCGAATTGCAAGATGGAGAATATTTTACACCCGTGAGACAATGTGTGAAATTGGAAAGACATAAAGTGGCTGGCTGTTGTGCATTCACGAAGATTATAAAAAGATGACAAGTAAATCATATAATTATTTTCTAAATTTCATAAATTATAAAGCATAAAATTTAAACATCATCATGTGCAAAGCATGACGCTATTTAAAAGTCATCATCATCCTCGTGACGCTTCTTGGTGAACTTTTTCCTACCGCCTCACCCAACATCCCACCTTCAATTTATTTCACCCTAATCAGACTCGCATTGTGTCTCAGGTGTTGTGGCTTTGCCATAAGAACAAATTGCACAATCATTGCGCGCGAATGGCGACTTGCCAACTGGCGACCAATTACAAGAATTGGTAAACAAACGCTCTAGCGCCAAAGTGGATTTATCGAAGCCTGACGAGGCCAAATATCACGAGCAACGGATGACACGCGGAGTGCAGTATTTGGCATGAGTTGACAAAACCTCTGTAGATGGGGTCGACGCACTTGGCGCGAAAAAAAGATTAAATAATTCTCCTCTCTGCCTGGTCACTGACATCCAAAGTGGCGGAACTGCTGTTTTGTCACCTCATGCCACCACCAAATTGAGCTGAGAAATATTTAGATTGCCATTTTTATTGGATTTTTCCTCAGCAAAGATCTCTCGGTCAGTGAGTTTCATACAACAGAAATTGTGTGGGGTGAACTGGTCGGTCAATTTGCAGAGCAGCTTTCTTATGCAAATTGCCAATGAATACCTTGCGACTCTAGGTTAGAGACGCGAAAATTGCAGTGTTTCAGAATATTTTCAAATTATTTTTAATCACGAGAAAATGTGTAATGAAAACATCTAAGGTAAATTCAATTAACAATTTTAGAATATAGTAAGGCTAATTGGTTAGAAATATCTCTAAATGTTTTATAAGGTTACCTATTCCAAATTTTGGCTGGGATTCGCAAACACCAGCTTATTTTTCTTTAAATAGTTTTTCGTTAATTTTGAGAGTATTTTTTATTGGGGAATTATAAATTGAGAATTGCTTTAACTATACAAAAAGACATTTTTTAATTGTCTAACTGAATATTAAAAAAAAATGTAAAAAAGTTTCTATACAAAATAAAAATCATGTTAAATATAAGAATGTACCTAAAGTATTCGCTTATTCCTTATTTTATGTTATCGTGAAACAGTCGCGAGTCGCGACTAAATTGACACAAGATGCGTGTTATAAATCACGTGAAACATTTGCCAAAAAAGAATTTTATCTGAAAATGCAAAATTCTCCATTAAGAACTCAACAATCAATCTCTCAGCTTGAGATTTTGGCATTCTGATAAAATCGTCAAAAGAGTCGATTGAGATTCTGCGAATGCACCGTGAAGATCTCGAAAACCTTTTAGCTAATTGCGATGAACTCAGGACAATCCAACAAAAAATCAATGAAAGAATTAAGATGGGAAAAATCATTGAAACAACGGTTTCAGGCAATCACCAACGTGTTTCCGTTTTTGTGTGTTCAAGTATCAAGGAAACAGGTGACATGTTGGACTAAAAAGACTTATCCAACCAGTTTAAGAGTGAACTTCTAAATATGGATATTGGTGAAGTTTGATTTTAATGCACTCCGACAGTGGAATTTATGATTAGACCCAATTTCCAAGTCGCAACTAGCAAGCCCACGCCTCGGTAGAATCTGCAACAATAAAATTACTATTCGCTGTAAAATGCGTCATGATTAGATTTAATTAGGCATATTCTCGCGATTCGGTGAATGATATATACAATGTTGGGGAAGACACGGAAAGATTCTTAGTCAATAAGAGGAGTATTTCTCTCTCTCTCCTCTTCGCAAAACATCTTATTAATGCCTCGTTTTTTTTACCTCCATCAACTCTCGCGCTTTTTTTATCCCAGGGGAACTCACAATGGAACCACGAAATAACGGTACGATGACGCTGTCTTCGCGAAATCATTGTGAGGCTGAAGACATCTTACGTGAGGTGCAAAGTGCTAATACGCCGCGAATCATATTAAATTGAGATTTAAATATTTTATCAATTAAAATGTTTTGAGTGCCACTGCTGGGCTTTTCGGCCATGTCGTCAACACATAAATCTCCTTCAGGTGTGACAAAGTGGAAATTGATCGCGAGATCACGATCCACGTCTAAAGGCATTGCACCGCCGAATTGTGATCCTTCACCGTCACTTTGACATTCAAGAATTCCTCTATATCTCACAAAGACGCGGATTTGCCGTCATGATAGCATTTCTTGGAGGTTCCAAAAGTTCATAATCCCCGCATAATTTTCCGCAATAATGTGTTTCAGCCTCTCAACAATATGATGGTGTGTAAAAGTTCCCCATTTGTGGAGCAAAAAAAAGCTCTCAAAGTATTCCACTTTTAAGTTCCCGGTGTTTGGTTTTTATGGCTTGTCGAAAACTTTCGTTTGGTGAGCGTCAAAGAATGTTTTTATCTCAAGCATAAATTCAACATTTTTACACCGCGAGACAGTTATTTAATCTTGTGGTGTGCAAAAAGCGCTAAAAGAATGCCGCGAGTAACGTAACACTTGAAGAGCAATTGATTGTCTTTCGGTTTTCTCGCGATAAGATTGATGCAACCGCAAATACTTCAAAATTCCTCCCCAGAAGACCAAATTGATAGATTTTCTGCAATCCAACCGAAACAAATATGGAGAGTGCAGTTAATTATTGTTAAAATGAATGAGAGGTTTGTTAACATTTTGTTAGCAAATTCGTGATTGCTAATTGAGAATAAATTACTCGGCAAATCGCAGTTTTAATAACTCAAACATCACTCATGTTTCGATGTGTTCTCTTCAGCAAGAGCAGCTGCATAAATAATCATTATGAAAGTTGAATTTTTCCAAGAATGATATGTTATATGATCATATCGACGATGCATTGATATAGGTTTCTAAGAAAACACCCAGTTTTAATTAACATGAAAGCTGAAGCTTTTTGCTTTCTTTCAAAGGAAAAGGGAAATGTAGTGCACGAAAATGTTGAAAAAATTTTTTCTTCTTAATAAATGAAGTGTTATCCAAAGAAACACTGGAAACACTTGAAAGCTGTTGAGACCCGTTGTAAATTTCAACACTCTTGAAAAAGTCGAAAAAATAGTGAATCACACATCAAGATCATAAAGTTGAACTCAATAAATCTCTCGTGATCTACACGAGAAATTTCCCTCGTCAGGTGCTTTTTATCACCTTGTCAGCGGACAGCTCCGGACGACCCAAAGTTGTGATTTTAATGTTGCGCCACATTTCCTGGCAAAAAGCGGAGCTTTCAATTTCGCTCAGGAGCTGTATTATCTCACATCTGCGATCTCTTGTGTCTGTTGGAGGCGCCCGTTGCCCTCCTCATGGATAAATCTCTTGAGGTGAAATTCACCGAGGCCTCGTGAGTGATTGTACGCGGCAGCAGAAGCGACTGTACTCTCATTTTCATCAACATGATTTACTCTTCACCTAATAATGCTGCGCCGAAGAAGTGTTTGTTTATGGTGAAAAACACGAGATAGAGAGAGTGGCGACCGATCTTGTTGTGCAACGAGAAAGGTCAAAAGCTTAGTACCAGCTGAGGTGCACTCTTAGGCCTTTTTTCTCTCTCGGGTCTGATAATTTATTGAACAATTGAGAAAGGAGCGAAGAAATTACCAATTTCACTTTTTACCTCTTCACTTTTGCACTGAATTTGTGAATAGCATCAGGGAAAAGGCAATTGCGTACCTCCAATCTCTCTCCTAATCTTTAAATACTTTCGTGTTGAGGTGTTTTTTTCAACACGTCCAAATGGTTATTGTTGGAAATTGATGTAAAAAATGCGACACACGATTTTGGTGGCAATTTGCCGTCAAATGGACTTTTTTCATGTACTTTTGGAACCTTTCTCCGTTCCTCGGAAGAGAGCGAAAGAGTGTCGGTTAACATTTAAATGATGCAATAAATTTCACCGATATTCTTCGGGAGCTTATTAGAAGAGCTTTCCAATTTTGAGTGAAAATACTCGGTGATCTTCAAAGGCGAGTGTCTTTGACAAGAAATCAGCTGCGCCCGTATTTTTCAATTCATAAGGGCTCCCCGCCACTGTCTTTTACTGGTAACCAACCCATATTTCTGATGGACACCATAAGGAAACACCGAATTTCAGCTAGTCGAGAGAGAGTTCATTAATCATTCCAATCCATATGAATTTCTTAGACTAGGCTAATTGTTTCCCCCCTGAACTTCCAATGAAAGTTGCGAGACAATATGAGAAGTAGGAAATGTTGAACGAATTTTTCAAGATCTTGGTTAGAGGCCAGACAATGCTACAACTCTTGATTCTGGTGAAATCATCTCGCGGTATATGCGAAAATATTCAGGCTGACTTGCATTGCGTGTGGGAGACTATTTATTTAGCATTAGTCAATAAAAAGGGGGATTGTCGCGTTGATAGGCTGGGGGAAAAAAGGTGATACACACCTCGAACAAAAGAGAAAATTTATTGTCATTCTTGCTGCAGAGGCACCTCTTGTGGAGCGAAACAGCAGTCCTCCTCACACGGTCTCACCAGCTGAATGCTGTTGCTGTTGAAGCAATAGATCAGAGGTGGATTGGGAGGCAAGGTCCCCAGGTGGGGAAATCTTTTGCATAGAAAATTTAATGCTATATTAATGCAGAAGAAAATACAAAAGAAAAATAAATAAAATAACTATATTGTTTTATTATCGGAATTTTATTGCACTGACACGCTCTCCCGATCGCCTATAATCCATCTATTTTGAGAAAAGTGTCCCAAATGACACCCCATTTCCTAAATTGTTATATTTTGACGTTAGTTTACTATTCTGAGCTTTTTTGAAAAATAATGTTCCACAGTTTGTCCGTCTGTTATTGACCATAAGAATAAAAAATGTTGCAGATAGGAAATTCAGGTCTTTGTGAACCCCCACCCTCTGTTCTATCAGGTCTCCTAGGAATTATCAACACTTATTTTTCATGTCCTCATTTTCCCCCAATTCAAATTGTCAGAGTACTTTTTAAAGTGCCTTTGCACACATTATTTAAAAATAAAAATAAGCAAAAGTCTATGCATACAAGTCTCTTAATAGCTTATGTTTGAAAAATTGAGATATTTCCACACAAAATTGAAATCTTAAAGACAATTATTAATTCTAGGATCTTCTGAAACAATCGACTTGTCAGACTGTTTTATAACATCCCGGCACTTTTAAGCGGCAATTAAAAGCCATCAACATAAATTATATTTATAGTCACTAAAGCTAATTCTCCATTTTGGCAAAGTGTTTAGTCTCATCTCATAATTACACAATTTTACTAACTCGTAGTGCAATTGTAAAATTGATAATTTTACATTGATGTTTATGTGTCAAATGTGCGCCAAGAGCTGTAAACATGAATTGTGCAAACATTAATATGATTTCTATTGCAAAAACGGCAAAGAAGGTGGCAAAAAATCCCTGCAAATGCCTTATTATCGCAATTGATTGGCTCGTAAAGTGTTTATTAAATACATTAATTATCTTACTTAATTGCTGTTCAGGGTGACATGACATCGTCTTAATGAGCCCCCTTCGGGTGTGCAGACCCCCGTTCGACGTCCACTGAGTACATGACACTTTCACACATTTGACGATTTGAATAAAATGCGAATCTCAATTATTACGGGGTTCAGCCTTCGATAGATTGACTCATTTGTCGACAATGTGGATTTCTGCACATAAGATTGGCGCTTTTAATGTGATTGCAAAATGAGTGAAGAAAATACGAAACTTCCTGTCACCAAGAAGGTACTCGGGTGTGAAGTGGCTGAATTATCATATTGAGATGAATTATAGCGTGGATAAAATTCAAATGGATGATTGACTGGGTTAAAGCCAATCGAAGGGAGAGAGTTAACAGCCAATAAGGCGACAAAAGATGAAAATTTATACTCGGACTGTGCCTTCATCGAGTGAAAGAACTGTGCCGTTGAATACTCTCCCTCTATTTGAGCGATATATTTCGAAAGTCATGTGCGCGCACCTTGCAAATAACTTTCAATGAAGCACCCAATTGTAATGGTAAATGCTGGAACCTTTTGCAGAATCACATTTCAGCTCTCTGTATTTCGAAAATGCCAATGATTGTAAGCAATTTATATGTCAACAGGTATCTCACTTGGGGCATGCCTCTATTGACAAAATGAAAATGGATAGATCTCTGATAAGGTGGGTAAAAAAAAGCCCCACATGAATATTGGCGAATGCATGCCCTGGGAGAATTTCCAACCTCTCCGATTGATTGTTTGATTGCAATTTATTTGATTTCACTGAGAAATTCAGCGGGTGAGGATCTACATTTCCATTTCAGGTATATTGCGAAGATTCACTCTTACTCTGTGGCTCTTTGGCAACATTGTTCTCGCCATGCTGAGGTGTAAAATGTACAGCTCTATCTGCGAAAGTAAAATTCGATCGTGACTCCAAGATTCACGAGACTCGGCAAGGGGTGTGTATCTCACGTAATAATGGCGTGTGGCATTTTAAAACCGGTTAGAAATGACCATAAAGCCCATAAAGTGCTAGAAAAGCAAAGTAATTCGTCTTTATCATATAGGATGTCATACAAAAGAGAGATCTTCTAGAAAAGGCCAAAAACTTCTAGAAAGTTCATAACAGGAATACCTACTTCAAGAAGTCAAACTGCTAAATTTTGACAAATATGGGGAGAAGATATTTCTTTAGATTAATTCAGATTTGAAAATATATACATAAAAAGCTAAAACCCTTATCACAGAATAAAAGAACTTGCCTGAACTAATTATAATTACTATTTTATAAAAACCATTGTTTTAATGTCTTTATTAGCAGTTATGGGGAACCAATAATTTGATTGAAAATTTTGGTTTTTCAATTTATTAATAGCGAATTGAACTTTACTTCCTGTTTTAAGCGAACTTGTCTCCCTCCAGCACCTTATAAATGCACATTTCCTGAAATGGAGCATTTCTGCTGGAAGAAAGATAATTTCCTATATATAGGTATACTTGATTTTCTGGTAATCCAATACAACTGGCTGTGCATGAAATTGCGAGGGAAATTTCACTCAATCTGCGGCATATTTTATGCAAGAACTTGTGGCAAGTTTTAACTTTTTTCTATGATATTTCAATGCACCACGCAGTGTTAGATTATCTCTTGACAGATATTGAAATTGTCCATGAAAATGGTTATTAAAGTGTCATTTCTTTGGCTACTTGCAAGACTTCCCATGTGTTTCAGGTCACAAAGTGCCAACATTCGTGGTTGAATTTTTGATATCGGCGACTTACATACAAGTCATAAAACCACAGTAAAATTATATCAATTGCGCATTTAGGATTCATTTCACTGGGTGGGAAAAGCTTCAGGAGTTGGCGTGAAAGTTGAGATGAATTGCTTCACAATGTTGTGTAATGATTTTCTCAATAAACACTGGTGACAGAGAAATCCCGCTCCGATTTGAATGCAATTGCTTCGTTTTTTTTTTCATCTTGACAATTTTCTCGCGGGATATTGTGGTATTTGGAGCTACATGTCAATTGCAATGAGTATTGTCGCGAGACAATCGCGAGGTAATCGCGCAAGTTGGTAAAGGAGACAACTTTAGTGAATGTTTCTCGCTTTTGAGCCACCACTGGGCCAATGTTAGTAATAAAATTTAACATATGGAACCAAAATGTGATTTTCAATCATGCAAAAATATTGCACAATTCTGAGTCTCTTCTCGATGAAATCAGCACGTTGGGTGAACGAGTGCATTTTGGTGAGGAATTTTCATGAAAAATAATATCTTGGTAACAGGGAATAAATCACTTTCGGATTCAAAAGGCACGAAAAACCTCCAACATCGCTCGAATCAGACAAGAAATATCGCTCTTTGAGGTCAACATTATGAAACTCTTAAAAAGAAGTGAGTTCTTTCTCTATGAGAGAAAGAGAATAAAGACCAAGGGATTTCCCCAAATGCAATATCCTCTTTATATTTCACGGCATTTTATTAGTAATAGGAAGCGATAAGATCTGAGGCGTTGGTTGAAGATGGAACACCATGTGATTACTTCACGTCGATTCGGATGGATATAATGGAATGGAAAAAAAGAGTTGATAAGCATCTCTTGAGAGGAAGCCCATCAATTTGGGCGTATTTTTTTCTCTGGGTCACACCTTGTTATTCAAAAATTATTACACGTCTCTGTGCGTGATGTTGAGGAAAAATGCGCAGTAAGAATTTGTCAAATTCCATCCAAAAGTGTTGTTCCTGATGTCGCATCGTGCGTGTTTCGATCAGGTGGAAAGAGGTGGAGAGGATCATCCATTTGGCTTGTCCCTCATCCTTCCAGGCACTGTGCCATTATCCACACTACATTATCACTCCCAAGGTAACATGGAATTGCAAAAATTGTGAATAGGCACGCGATGAAAGTTTCTGCGCGAAAAATACGAGAAAGTTCAGAATACGATTCTCATGGAATTCCCCATCAGGCTGGTAAATAATTCACGTTGGAGGAATTGCTTCTGCACACACACGTTTTAGGGGATGCTTAATTGCAATCCTCAGCCTATATTGCTTCTTGCACGCCGCTTCCTGGAGGCAACTTTTCCGAAGCACCATCATGCGAAAATGTGGAAAATACTTTGCATGAACACAGATTTAATTACACATCACCCAGTTAAAACCACCGCCGCATACAACTTGTTAAAACTTTCCGACACAGAGGCATTTTCCGTGTCTACCACTCATAAATGCCTCCAGAAGGAAAATTTCGGTCACTTGAGCTCTTCTCCCGCAACTCCTGGAATCCCTCGTCCGAATTTATGTGCGAAAACAGCATAATTCAATTTTCCACCACATGATTGTTCTACTTCTACATTTTCTGGAATAATTCTTTCCATGTGGGTGGAATTGCTTTTGCGAGAATAGGAACACCTGCCAAATTTTTTCGGCAATTAAGACGGACCATTTTCACCTTAAAATTGCATTTGAAATGAGAAAATTGAAATGCTGGTTGTCAGGAAATTTTACAACTGCAAAACACACAAACATTTCAATGTTATGCATGATAGCATCAGTCTCACTGTTTGGAAAATCAAAAGTGGGATTATTTGGACTTTAAGTTGTTTTTTTTTAACCGTTTGAGAACTGGGCGCTCGCATAGAAGTGCCATTTATTTTCCTAAGAGGAACTAGAGATGAATACGCCAATTTCGAATTTTCCATAAAATTTATTTTTGGAAAACCATTAAGAAATTGAATGTCATGAGAGGAAATTCATGATTTTCTTAAGGAAGTTTATTGAAAAATCCATCTCAGACTTTTTTTTTGCCTTTTAATCATTTTGATATTCTAACAAAAATTAGAATTTTAAAATATTCTCAATCAATATAAATCTACTTATGATCTCTTACCCACTTAAAAATGATCGCTTGATCATTGACCCTTGTCTCTTCCTGTGAAATCCCAGACGACTGCATGAGTAAAAACTCAAGAATTCGCCTTGGAAATTCCTTATTCCAGCTAGATCCATAATACCTCGTATTTTATTTCCTTCAGCAGCTGTACATTAGAATGTGATTCGATATATATAAAAAACGCCATAATTTCCTTTTTATACGCATACGTTTACAATGAATGGGGGGAATAGTCTCATTTGCCCATTTATTATTCCCCAGTTGGAATCACTCTAATATTTAAATATAGTATAAATGGCTTTATTGAAGAATTAAATTGCCACAATCTGTGGGTAAATTGTTGTCGTCACAATACATAGCTGCATGTTATATGAATATGCATGGCGTGAGACTCTTCGCGAAGATCACTTTTCCACAACTTGTCTCTCCTTTTTCAGTAAAAATAGATAAATAATTAATTAGGCAATTGCGAGAGCAGCAAAAAAGGCACAGAGGCAAATTGATACAACCACAATTCAATTGCAAATGGGAGAAATACGGCAGGGAAGGAAATTGATATGCGTGAGAGAATTAATTGTCAAGTTGAATGGCTTCTCCTTCACACTCGATGGACTTTACGATGGTTCATTTTCCACTACAGGTTCACATTTTTTTGCCTCCTTCTTAGCTAAATTAGTGAGGTAATTTTCTCTCAAACTGTCTCTGTTTTTATTGTGGCGTTTCTTGGAATAGTCTTCAGTTGAGAAGGAAAGAAAAGAACGATATTTCATGTGAATCTCGTTGTCTTCCATCTTTGTTTGACTACAAATTGAGGAAAATCCATATTGTAACGGCATTTCTCATTGACTTTTCCCCATCAAGGAAATCTTTCCCAGTCTTGTGTGACAAGCTCGTGTGTTGTATGTGTGTCCATTGAATTTCGTGAGGAACGGTCAGCGGAGAGTTGATCGTGTGAGACAAGAACTACTTGAGACCATTGGGTAAATATTGGCACTGAGCCACGCATGTTTGACGATCGCTATCCAGGTAAGTAGAGACACCGTGTTCGGATTCTACATAACATTGTCACCTCTATATGGTGTAAATTTAGACCAAGAAAAACACATAAAATTCGCCATCAAGACGAACACGATGTTTAATGGGTTGTTCATGCTCTTTGCAATAGAATATGGATCACGTACGGCTTCGTGCGTGCCTGTTTTTTTTTGTACCCAAAAAAAGCGGGAAATCGCCTCCAGAGCCCAAAACACTCGGAAGTTCACCGCCATGGTGTGTTTAATTAATTAGGTGAATTCTTTTAGACTGCTGAGTCGCAGGTAGACATAAATTGATTTTTTTTACTAACCGCGTGCAATCGCGTTCAATTACCTTAAAATACAGGTGAGTAATTGAAGCTGAAACTCACAAACACTCGTCTATTAATCAAATATGGTGGAGCTTTGGAGCTGTGAGAAAAAAGTGGGTCAATTTGGCAGAAAACTAATATATATGTATGTAACATGAGTGAGGTGCAAAAGTTTTCGTCAGAAAGTAATACATTTCTTTTATCATCTAAATAAATCAATCGTCAGGTTGTATAACGGATAATTTGCCTACGCTTAACTCCAAGATACCGCATAACTAAAATTAATCAAATGGCGAAAAAGGTGGAATTTCTTATTTAACTAAAAGTTTTGCACTTTCCCAAAAGTGCCTTTCCTGGGATGTAAACTGCACTTGAGAAGATGTTCACTTGCCTCAATTAGGTGGTATTCTCTGGGGCGCTGCGCAATTAGAGATGTAATTATGTGTGTATTGCAAACAAATGAGCAGTTAAAATTGTTCATTAAACGTCATTCTTGACCTCATTGTACAATTTCATAAATCGCTATTTGGTACTTTTTTTTGTTCTTCATCGTACTTGCCATTTAAGACCATCTCTCACATTTCTATCGCATGAGGCCTTCCACAGTGCCTAAAAAGAGCTGGCCCCCGCCAGTGAAATATAAAAAGAGCGTTTAGAAAGTCAAAAGTGTGATCCACAAAATTACCCAGAGACGCTCGAGAAATGAACGACATTAATGGGTCTTAGCATTTCAATTTTCACGCGAAAAATTGACACAGAGTTGTGTTGGCAGCAATTTTCTCATATCCCGATAAACTGACATTTGAAATAAGCTTCTCGTAAAAATTGCATTTGAATTATTACTCGCAATCAGTCATCTGAAAATACTCACAAACCTCGCAAGTGTCAGGGGTGATCAGACGTATGAATTGAGGCAATTACCTGGAAAGAAGAGAAGGAGAAGATTAAAATAAATATTCAAATGTGAAATTGATTAGTGTTTGTCTATGCTTTTAAATTAGATGCTAATCTAGGTGAAATAACCGATAAAGCATCAAAAGTGACAGTTTGACATCAGAGTGACAGGTAGTGCTGTCAATGTGGCCAATAACTGACGGATAGGTAACCTTCGTGTCATTCGGGAGCAATCGTGCTCATTCGTTGATTCAAACAATTTATCCCATTAGTGATTGTGAATGAAATATTATAAGTTGGGAAATTTGACGAGTTGTCTAGTTTTTGTAACTTGTTCGATTTCCTTTATTTAAAAATTTTATGTTCTAAATTTATCTAAGAATACATGTTCATTCTTGCTTTTCAAATTCACGTGAAATTTTGAAAATTGAGTATGGTAGGCACCCTCGATGGGATCATATCCCACGTGGATCCATAATATAAATGATATAAATCAGTCAGTAATCCAATCCACGTTATACGTTAAATTATTTCAAGGTATGTTACTTTAGATAAATTTTATTACCTATACTTAAAATTCAATATTGATAGAAAATCAACGATTTTCTTAGAAGCGTTGTGGGTTCATAAGTGGGATATGGCCCATCGGTGGTAACACCACCCTAATATAGCATTTAACTCCTCTGCGATAATCCAGAATTTCATGGTAATCAAAGCCTTAAATATAATTTGTGATTTTTAATTACAAAATTTTGTTTAAACATTGAATATTTTGGAAAAAAAATATTTTAATAAATATTTTTGACTTCGGAAAGCATTTTGAGATGTAACCATAAAGAAGAAAAGAATGCTTTCAACGTGAACTTTCTACCATGCACTGCTTGCAACTAAATTATCCAGACAATTGATACCGCTGTAAATCTAAACTGCTAATTTCCCGCTAAAAGCCATCCTCAGTGCATCTCTCTTAAGCTCTTCAAACACGCGGAAAATGTGAGAAAACTTTCTTGGCGCCCTCGTGAATGCATGCTATTTAGGTAGATAAGGCATCAATTGGATTTTTAAATGGGTGAAAATCAAACAGAGCGGCTTATTGAAGTCGAGAAGAAAGATCAGCAGGGAATCCGGCGGTAAATTGTATATACGGCATTATTTGGCTGGAATTAAATGGGTGATGGCTGAACTTGCAGCTGAGAGTGTGCCGAGTGTTTGCTCCAGGTAATGTTGCAACCTGAATTCAGTTGTTTTAAAATTTGATTTATGAGATAATTACTACAGATTTGTGTACCGTGCACGATTGCAAATCAAGCTACTGTGAGTTAGCATGGTTGGTAATTTTCAAACAGTCTGCACACACCACTCCAATCGGCCAATCTGTGACTGATGAATACGCCAATAAAGTGCAACTTAATTGTTCGCCTGATTGGACGTAACACTCCGCCATGGCTCGAATGTGTGTAATTTTGAAATTTTCGCCCGGCAAAAGTATTGATTATGGACAAATATGAGTCAAGGCTATTCCATCTGAATTGTTTGTACACCGAAAACAGCATTTTTTATCCTCACCGACAGTCTCTGCGTTGCGGAGGAGAGCGAAAATTGAGGAACTCATTTCTTATTTATTGACAAGAGAGCAACAGCTGAGAAGCGGAGAGGCAAACAAGAGGTAAGACAACGACTTCAAGACGCAGCGATTTTTTTTCTTCTTGAAACCAGAATAAGAAATGCCGTTATCTTCCGACGAATAAGAAATATGTGCTTTATTGCAATAAAACACTCAAGATACACCATTCTTGTATGAATGCGTGCACCTTCCGTGAATATCAATAAGTGTCCATTGGCCTCGGTGCGTGGTGGAAATTTTGAACGAGTAGATTCCCTTTTTCGACAGCATCAACCTCACATGAATCACAATTCAATTGTCTTGAGCAACTTTGCTGCTCCTCTCAATATTCCTGCTGTGGGCCTCCCTTTCTTACCCATGAGAAGAAAGTCACGATCCCGAAACGCCATTGTTTGGGACAAATTTGTACAGGGAAAAGAAGCGACACGGTGAAATTTTTACTCTTTAGAATTCTTCTACATAATACTCAATATTTTTCTCTGAATGTTGTGGAAGATGATGGAATATTAAAATGATGAAAGAGGTAGAGACAATTCATTTATGTGGTGTACTCGCGCACCTAGCATGATTTATAGTGAGATTTTATGAGAAACGCGTGAAATCTTGGGAATTCGCATATTTTATTCAATAAACAAAAAGAAAATTCTATAAATTTTTCTTTTTTCTAATTGAATAGTCGACTATTTAAGAGAAAATTCTTGAATTGTTTGATGAGAGAAAACTTTTCAGTAATTTGAGAAACATTGAAAGTATATTTTTATTTATTTAAATATAGTTTTTGTAAGAACGTTAAGTCTAGAAATATCTTGTACCATTCTTACACAAAATAACCTAGCTTTGTTGTCGGAAATACTTTAAGTACAATGCACATAATAATAACGATTACCATGAACCATAAAATTAATTAATCAATCTGTAGAAACTCACTTGTAAAACAAAAAAATGGTTTAATAGCGGTAAAAAATTATTTTCTCAGAGCTAAATTGTATTTAACAACCATTATCTTAGTGTTTATTAACTCTGAATATTTACAAACTTGTTCTGAACTTTATGGTTTTGAACATTTTGTTTGCTTACAAATTATTCAAATTCATCTGATCTCATATTAAAAGACTTGAATCTGTATCAAGATCACATCAATGTCATTTGCAAATCCATAAAAAATTAGTATATAACCAACAGATTGGACAATAAAATCGAGACATTATGGTTATTACTTATAAAGAGATTTTTGACCTCTCGTCACTCGTCAAATTGTGATTTACTCTAAGCTTAAAAAAAATAGTTCTACAAACAGCGGTTAGAGCTTCAAATCGCATATATGTAGAGTATTTTCTTGCTGATTTCATTTGCTACTTATTCTGCAAATTTGCATAGCAATAAATAATAATCATTAATAACTAATTTGTAGTTATTCAATGCAAAAATTCTTGCATTAATTGTGAAGATTTCCTTAAGCACGCATTTTAATGAATTGCATTGATTTGTATCAGAGCACAGACACGTGCTTTTAATTTTCCTTTTAAATATCTTAATCAAAAATCCACTTTTGAGTTATACAAAAAGACGCGCAATTGAATACACAAATTTCAAGTTCAAATAGACCAAAATATTTGTACACCGCGACGATGGCGTGTGTCTGAACCCTGGTGTGTCTCTTCGTGTTGTACAAAGCAAATGTGTATTTTGGAATTGGAGTCAATGGCAGAAATTTATTGAATATATTGGTGAGTTTGGCCAGCGAATGGCATGAGCAATAATTCACGAAAGATGTATTCAATGGGATGAGAGGAGAGTTATTGAATGATTTCTGTGCAAACAGCAAAAGTCACACATTTGCTCGAAAATCGAACAAGAGATGAGGAGAGATGCCCCGGCCACGATGGTACCGTTAATGTTGCTGGACACTTCACGATCTCACCGAGATAAATTGCCGTGCGGCCGCGGGAGAATGGTCTGGAGAATGTGTAAAATCTATGAGTCAGGGGGAGTCATGAATATTCACACTGGCGCAGAGACTGAGGAGGAGGACTGACCAATCCTCTCCGAAGTGCTTGTCTGTCTCTCGATGGTCCCCTCGATCTCCCGCGATCGATTGATCTTGAGGTTGCATCAGTGGAAAGTGCGCGATGGCGGATGGGAATTTGCTGGGCAAACTTACTCCAATTTCACGTAGTATAATTTTCCCATTGTTAGTCAACGAGCCACCATTAAGGGGAGTCATGATGGAAATTACGTGAAGAGGAACATGTCTGATTGCTAAGGAGATGCGTTCTTAAAGGTTGGAAAAACACATCGACCGGGTAGAAAAAGAAGAAAGATAGAGAGAGAAGCATAAATTTAAATAACCGTAAGTGCGAGTATCACGATTTACTGTGCAATGTTTGAACTAGCATACACTTGAATTTTGTGCCTTATAGCGTCTCTCTGCCATTATCACAAATAAATTCAACTTCTTCTAACACACCATTCGAGGAGTCAACGACAGTGTAGGTGGAGGCTTCCGAGTTCCAACGGGCCAGAAACAATGCCTATTGATAACTCTTGCTCGTCTCCATCATGCTCTTGTGCCCTCCACAACCGACCAACCACCATGATTGACAATGAGCTGCACTTATGCAAATATTGAATACATCGGGGTATATATTTCCGGTTTAGCTGGCGAGATGGTAAACTTTGGAGGAATGTTCAGAATTGTTGGAATTTTTCTTGCCAAGAATATATAATACATATTTTGTGATTTCACTCCAAGAATGAAAAGAGAACATTGAGGTTTTCGAAAACTTGAACTTGATCCAAGGGGTAACTAATCTCAAAATTCCGTGTTACAGTTTTCGTATTCACTAAAATTTTCCATATGAATAAAAAATCAGACTTTAAAAAGATCCAGAAACTTCACAGCTCAATGACTAATCTTATATTTAAGTCACTTAACACTTTTTAAAAACAATTTTGTGATATTTTTGAAACATTCCTATTCTAACTTGAGCTCCTAGTTCTTCGAATTGGCTTCTTACTCTTAGAATTTCTCACATAATGTCTCATTTTGGGATCTATGTCAGTGACCTTCGCCCAGAGATCACCCGAGAAGATCTCCTGGAACTGGGCGACAATGTGCAAGGAATTCTGCACAACTCATTCGGATTTTAAGATATTTTGGCTTCTCATGGCGGGATTAACTTGCCTGACTCTCGATCAGTAGACTCCACCAGAGTGGTGAGAGGAAGACAAAAGCCGATTAACCGAGAATGGAGCAAAAAACGAGCCAGAGATTTTCAAACTGGTTCCAGTGTCGCGACTGAAACACTGCACTGATCATTTGTCTCCAATCTTCTTATGCCTTCGCTGAAAAATACCCGAGATTCTTCCTGTGGCCCTTTTTACCTCGTTTCCCATGACTCTAACTTGTTGCTGGCCTTAATCTATTTGGGCCAGAGGAGTTGGGAAGACGAGCACGACTCGAAAAAGCGTCTCTCTCTAAGCTTTTAATTGCCTCAAGGTGACTTCCATTGGCTTTGAGCACGCCAAGTTGGAGGAGTTTTCATGTTTTTCGGAAATAATTAATGTCGCATTACAAATTCGCCAATTTAATTACCGCACAAGTAGAAGAAGAATCCCATTTTTCGAACATCAGTCAACCCAGAGTGGATTTCACCTTGAGGTATTGCCCCCTGAATTGCTCGTAAAAATTTAACCTAAGCCATTGTTCAGTCCTTTAATGATTTTTCTCTGTATTTGTGTGTTGTGGTAAAAACTCTTTCAGAGTATTCGTGGCACGGCAAAAAAATTTTTCCTCAATTGGAAATCAATTGGATATTTGCGGAAGAGTTTCGGTTGATTTTGGCGCGAATGTTTTGACGATCATAATTTTAATGATCACCCAGAGACAACTTCCTAGAAAGTTTCTCCAACACAGTCTTCAGATATGAACTGATGGAAGAGGAGTGTGAAAAAAGAAAGATCTTTGAGACTGAAAGACAAACCGCCCGCCAAACCCATTTCTCCTCCATTAAATTCTGTAATAAGATAGTTAGAGGACGTATAAATAGAAAATGTGACACTCCTTCTCACCCATTATTAGTGTCGCAGTAAATTCATGTGATTTACCATGGCGAACCTTTATGTCGCCAAACGACAATCAATCTCGCGGCACTTTTTTCCTTGCCTCGTCGCATTTGTGATTTCTACCTCTCCGAGCGCTTCGAATGAGCTGCAGATTCTGTGCACGGATGAAGAGCAAGCAAAGACTTGGAGACTTTGCATAATGCTTACCGCAGGTTATATTATAAAATAATGTGCTTTTATTAAAAAAAAAAAACATATTGTATTAAACAAATATTTGTACTTTTAATTAAAATTCCATAAGAGAACTATTACAGTCATAGCTGTTCAAAAGTAAGCAAAGAAAGAATACTAAAATAGAAAAGATATCTACCAATATGATTATGAAAATTTATATGTAAAGGAAAGGTAATTTCACATATAAATCTTCAAAATGGATTGGATCTCGAGATAATGCTTTATAGGGGTAGAGATAGTTCGTGCAAATATTAATATTCTATTAAAAATAGTGAATAGCTTCATAATATGACAACTATAGGAGCAGCATATCTTCTCAAATTAGACAGATTGTAGTACCTACTAACTCTTACGCGGTATATGTACATGTCGGATAAATAAAAATGGAGAAATATGGATTACTGTACTGCTCCTCCCCCATACATATTACAGCTAGTTGGAGCCACCAAAGGTGTGCAAAGGTGAATTTCCTGGACAAGATATTGGGTGAAGTGAAGTGTAATACTTGACGGTTGTTCTTTGCCTATAAGAAAAAGTTCATCTTGCACACAAAAGCCACGCGCACGATAAATTAAATGAATGTCACAGTTGATTAAGTGCAATATTGCATGCTTCATTTGACCGCCACTGGTGTATGCAACAAAGTCCATCGCTGTAAATCACATCACTCAATGAATTGCTCCATTAATGGGTCTTTGAATTTCATTCCAACTTAAATTTTGCCCTCTCTGGAAATTGCAATTTGATGGACTAATTGTCGCATACGTTCCACAGTGCATGCAATATATCCGTTTCTGGCAAATGCTATATAGGTAACACACCTTCGGGTAGTTGAAGCACCTGGGGTGGATGTTTTGGGAGGGACTTGTCCATTTAGCACATAAGTTTCCTGGTTTGGGTTTAATGGGATTTACAATTTAAGCGGATTAGCGAGAAATGTGTCTCTAACTCTAGCGGTTCACCGTGGAATTTATTGCTAATTTTAGCATGATTTAGTGCACAACTGGGATTTAATTTTGATATGGTGCGAATAAGGATGAAAATTTCACGGAGACAGTGTTTAAATTTCAACGGTTCAAATTACTAAAGTTAAAATATTAAATTTTCTATCTCAACGCGGCTAATTTATGGCCACAGTTTTTTCGTATCTTTCTGTTTATTCAAAATTATTCACGATAATCCTATAAAATAAATATTAACTTTAATTCGTCTCGACGAAGGGTTCAAGGCTAGACATTCTCTCCCAAAGAAAGTTCAATAAAGATTGAATTTCCAAATATATTTAGATGCATTTCAGTGTCATTTCGGCGATAAAATTGAGTTACGGTCCAATAAAAGTGTCTCCAGAGGATTTTTATCGTGGTGAAGTGACTTCTTATTTTAGATACAAAAGTGGCTTGTGAAAGGAGAGGCCATTAGAATTCCAGAAGAAGTGATTGACGTTGTTATGTAAAAAAAAGAAGGTGAAAATATAAGTCATATCGCCTCTATAGGTATCACTTTGAACACAATTGGATGGGATTTCGAATTGAGGCGCGACATTTGATTTATTTATTGAGTTCTATTGTTGACAAATTTACTGGAATTTAATGTCCTTGTCTCTATATTGCCACTTATATTTTATGTATTGGGAAGTTTCTCTCTCCATCCTGTTTGTTTTTGATACTTTACGACTCTAGACTAATGGCCCACATACTAAAAATAAAATTGGGGTAGTTGAGTGAGAGATACACGAAAGCTCAAGACACATTGGCCACAAAACTTTTTCACCTCACCCATTGTATGTTGATGAGGAAAGGGACAAAAGAACATGCCTGAGAAAAATAAAATCCAGTCTCTGCGGGGAGGTTTCACATATTTTTTTTTGGGGTTTGAAGAATGAAAATAGTTTTGCACCAATACGCTGTTTTCTTGCCACTAATTCATCTGCAGAGCTCCGCAATGTTGATATCAAATGCATGCTTTTGAGTACCTAAGTGAAAAAAGCGCATGTAAATTACCATTGTTAATTCTAAAATTGAATTTGTGCCTGCAAATGACGTTGCAGTGTTGCCAAATAAATCACCCACGCTCAAGGGTTCACCATAACAATAAGCATTAGTGCATATTAAAATGATCATGATTTGAACAAATGAAGCATGGCGAAATATTTCTTCGTGTCAAGCACGCACAAATCAGGCACACTCATTGTTTTCCATGTGTGACCTCTTGGCTGCTGCCACAGGAAAAGACACTTGTGGAAATGTTGTGAAAAGCCCTCCTTTTTGGCTATGATTTCCCTTTCCAAAGCCAATCTCAAAAAGCATGCTCAAAGCAGTTGCAGTGAGTAATTCAAGGAGAGACGTCGGACTGAATCTGTTAGTGTCTTTTTTGGTACTCCGAGACACAAGCCAACTAACCAACTAACCGGATAAAGACAGAATCCAGCACAATTCTGCATTGTTCTCCTCTCTTATATTATATATTTTTCATATTATATACCTATATTGAAGAGAAATATAATGGATAGAGACAATATCAGACTTGTGCAGTATCCCAAAGAGACTTTTCTTCTCAATCTCGGCGGCATTTCCCTCACTTTTGGTGGTATTTCAAGGTAGAAAGACAGAAGGAACGATAATCAAGAGGCTATTCAGTAAGAAATTTGAAGTCACACAACTCTGATTTGGAAATTTTAGTCTCATCTATGTTTTTGATCTCATATAAAAGCTGGGTCAATTATAGATAAAACAAACGTATATCGTAGTTCAATTTTATAAATGGAGAAGCTTTTTGATTATTGATTGAAAGTTCTATATTCGAGATTCTTGAACGGAAGCCGCAATAGGGATTCCTGAATGTAAGCCCCTTATTCAGGATTCTTGACCGGAAGCCCTAATTTGGGATAGCTTAATTGACTAGAGATTTTTTTTACAGATGGTCATATACTTTCATTATCTCAATGACTAGCCTAGCCCCTGTCTAGAACTAAAGGAAATACGACATGAGGGAGTCGACATAAAAAAATCATGTGTTGTTTATAATTCACAAAAAAAGATCCCTCAAACTCAGCGTAGTGTACATGTACAATCTACATACAATGCAACTGGCACAAGCGATCATAAATAATAATAGAGCTCAGCCATTTCAAGTATTTGGACAATATATCTGTGAGAAAAGTATACAGCTGCGATCGTGAATTATGCGAATGTACACAAGTATGAATTAGTGATCAATTTCATTGATAGCCGCGATGCAATGTAACGGTTCGCGCTTGTCGACATGTCGACAAGCAAATGTTAGCCAAAAGTGTGCACATTCATTTAATGCCCTCCTCAATTGGCACATGGAAATTTTATAATTGCTCCCACCCTCTGACCAGAGACGTGATCCTCACACTGGGAATTTGTCGTGTGGGGGCGACTAAGTGCTGATCTCGTGGACCGGCGGCCCTCGAGGGGTAAGCATGTGATTTATGGACTTCTCGGCTGTTGTAAAGGTCTCAGAGATCGGTATTTCGGCGATCGTGCAAGAAAATAATATGCAAATTGGAAAAATTCTTTGATGCTTAGAAAAAAAAACACCACATTCTCTTAGGATAGAATCTCCCATGGAAAATAGTAAATGAATGCAGAACCATATCTGGTAATCGCGAAGGGTTCACCATGTGACTGCCCCTCGATCTTTCTCTCACACTCGATCTGTGGAGTCGTCTCGCTGACCATTTGACCCGAGGAATATTTCTGAATATGATGCTGATTTTTTATTCATCCGCACCAGAGTCCATGAGATCGTGCGGGACGAAGAATACATTTTAATCAATCTTTTCATCGCGATCGCGACAAGAAATACCATTTTTTTCTCTCTTCATCCAACATCATCCACAATAGAGAAATTAATTGAGAAGGCGATCGCGGGTTTGGCGCAGAAATGTTAATCTCGAAAACTGTAAAATTCAATAATCTTCTCCACCAACATGGAATCGATATGGGCTGCTTATGATGGATGTGTTGATCTGTCGTGATGCAACGTCCATCGCGCGCCGTGTCTGAAGAAATTGCCGTGGCCAAGAGAAAAAAGACTCTAATTCATTGCTGAGAGATGAAATAAAATTAATAAGAGTATTTTGACGGGCATACATTGTATCGCGACCGTTTCATCATCGTAAATCGTCTAATGACTCTGACACACTTTTCGCAATTTTCCCGCCAAATAACATAGGAAATGATCGAGAAGAGGAAAAAGCCCTCAATTTGGCTAAATTAGTAATTACTCACAGTACCTTCTGTTGATCTGCAACATTTCTTGCTGTGGGAATTTCAACAGAGATGCACTTTTAGAATTTCACAGATATTGCAATTGAATATTTCAATGGACTATTTAAGGAAGTTTAGGCAAGTTCAATAATCGGTTTTCCAGTTTTAAAGCTTTTCTAAAAGTACAGAATATTATTCAAATATTTATAGGTATATATCATAAGCCATCTCAGACACAAGCAAAGACCCTTTTCTTTTGCCTTCTCTATTTTCGAAACGGAAACTGGTTTTTTTCTACATCACGAAAAGCTCCACTATGAGTCCTAATTGTCAATTGGGTCACCTCATTGCATAATGAATCACTTTTCTGTGTACGACGCCCCGAAAAGAAACACCTCATTCATCCAATAAAATTCCCCTCAATTGCTTTATTAGACACGAGTTGTTCGCCAAGAAATCACGGCACTTTTGCATCACTATCGCGCGCCTTTTTGATGAATATTTTAATACCAAATCGCACTCGTGGAATCCAAATGTTGACAATTTGATTGAAGCTCGTGGAAGAAATTGTGTTTGCATCTGTCTTCACGTGTAAAACTCACACCTTATTCCATCGTTAACACCCATTTTGCGCCACTCAAGCCCAAAAACCTTAAACCACATCTCAATTAACTTGGCGAGAACACCCTCTTAGCTTTTGAAATAAATATGCTCACGAGATTGCAGAAAATTGGATAATTCTAGGATATTTGATATTTGTGGGATTTTTATCCGTCGCCTTCGTGCGAGTGCAAAGAGATTCGATAAAATTTGGAACACCAATAAATTTATCACAACCACAAATCGCTTTCAGTATTTTTCGTGATTCAATTTTAAATATCGTTCTTTGTTCCTTCATCCAATGGATTCTTGAGATGTCTTTCGGCCTTTTTTGCCTCTACCTTCCTCGATTTCTCTAATTGTGTCTTTTTTCGATCGTGGAGCTCCGGGCCAGGGGTGTGTAAACAGATATATAGAATTTTGCTAATTTCTTCAATAGAAATATTTTATGATAGGTTTAAGAAATCATCTCATTAGCGGATATATAATTCAGCATAAAACCTTATAAAAAGAATTTCATTAACTCGTATAAATTGTATACCTTTTAACGAAATTTTTCAATGTTGACAAACAACAAAAACAATTTATAATACATATTATTGCTATTAGCCCCTTGGAATTCATTCTTACCCAACATTGATACCACAAATTATATTTATCCCTTTGCCTGTGTATTGTGACTGAGAAAGGAAAAAAATATCTGTGACACAGAAGTCCAAGTCATAAGCGAAAATGCCACAACACAAATCATGTGAAGCTTTGAGGTCAGTCTCTGAGTACAAAAAAGATGCAGTTGGAAACACAATGGAAAAATTGATGTTAATCGTTTCATACACTGTAAACATAATTACCGGATAGATTTCGAATTCTTATCGAGTTTCCCCTTAGTGCTTATTAAATGCATTTGTGAAATGTCATAGAAGTTCTCTTCCTTCACACATCTACACTGCGAATCCGGACAAGAAGATATGCGCTATTTTCTGCTGAGATTGCAGAAGTTGGCGGCAGTAAAAAAAAATCTTATGACCTTTGGGATGTTTCTCCACTTCAACACAGACACACTTGGTTGGGAATTCAATGCCAAATCGAGCACCAATTGCTGCGAGACCGAAAATCATCGCACGAACCTCGCAAATTGCCATAAATTTTCCTTCGGCAGCATTTTGGCTCGAGTAGCCAGAAGAATTTCTAAATATGCACTCCAAAACCGCCAATTATTGCTGCGAGCAGCAGCCCAGACTGTTGGCTCAATTCCTCAAGTGTGTCTCTCTATCGCGAGACCTTTCACGCGGCTGCCACTGAGAAACTGATTCAAGAGAAGAATTAAAAAATACTTAAGTATATTGGAAAAAAAATATTTAATTTTTCTTAAGTTGAAACGGTGCTGGAATGAAAATCAAAATTGTTTCAGTTCTGAAATTTTTGGGAAGCGTTCAAAATAAATATTTCCGGACGATCGTATACAAGACAAGCAGTTTTCGAGAAGGTTATTTAATATAGACTGATTTTGTGATAAGCCCAAAAACATTTTTTCTTAAATTCGACTTCTATTTTATAGATCAGCCTCAACATTTAAGAAATTGTTGCTAACACTAAGAAACTTTCAATGATTTTCGATATCTTGGTATCTTAGAACTACTCGAAGAGAACTACTAGTTTTGGTTTCAAATTTTTATATGTCTTATAGGCCCGATTTTAGTGGATAAGTCTTTAATTAAAAGGTACTACAAAATGCTAAGATCCTTATGAATACCTAATCTTTGTCCAACTGGCGTTTGTGTTGCTAAAATCAAAAAGAAGATTTTCAAAACTTTAAATTTGAATATCTGAATAACGGGGTATCGCATATAAAAATATACCTAAACAAAAATTTATATATTTTTTAGCTTTCAATCAAGACCTTTCCAATGATAGGCCAAAATATATTGATATTTGAAAACGTGAAAGTTTGAACCCTGACCGAGCTTTACAACTGTTGTTTATGGATAGATTTCGTATAATCCTCTTTCGAAAAAAAAAACCTATCTCAAAAGACGACGTTTTTCTTTAAAATCGCGGAAATTTAAAAAGTTTTACACAAAAGATTCGTGTATATTTCAGTAATTTTATAAATTTCACATTTTCCGCTGAAAAGATTAAAAAGACCAACCATTACTCGGTTAATTGATGTTCAGAAGTGTTGTTGAAATTGCAGAGGCACGGCAATTTATGAGTGAGCACAAGAAATGGCTGAGGACTCCAATTTTTCGGGGGAGTGCTATTCGATCTTCATATTTGATTGCCTTTTTTACGTGCCTCCTCTATACCTCTCTTTCGCAAAAATTATTCACTTCTTCTCATAGCTTTTTTCTCACTCTCCCGCAGAAGATCTCTTTTATTGGTGACTCTGAGTGGTTTCACCTCGTGGACAAAAATGCACAAAGTTACGAAATAATCAATTCTGTCAGACTCTTTTTCCCTCTATCCGAAACGTGAGAGATGCTGTGAAACACCATTCGAGAAATTGACGTGATTTACTAATTCTTTCAATGGAACGAAATGGTCGTATCAATTATGTAAATTTCCGCAGTGGCACCGAAAGTTTAAATAAATCACTTGGAAAAAGCAATTTAATCATCTTACGCAAATAACACTCAATAAGCTTCTTCACTTTTTACCGCCACGTCTGAGCTTCCGATTAAATGGAAGATTTAGCAGTGATAGACGTCATCGCGTTTAATTAAATTTAACTATTTCATTTACGTGTGCATCTGGGTGGCACTTTTCCTCTCTTTCAGCATCTGGAAAAGTGAATTAAACACTTTCAAATTTCACGTGATATTTCACTTTTCTGTGAAGCATAAATTTTATTTATTGGTTTTTGCTTCTCGTATGAGATACAAAAAGTGCTTCAGCCAAATCGTCATGGTAGCAATAAGTGAAAAGGTAAATTGCAACAATTTTGCCTCGTTAGTCTTGGACGTTTGCAAGGGGGCAATGGTAGATGATCATTTGAACACTTCCAATCTTAATACACATTGAAAGAATATGGCATGACTTAGCCCCTTGGTAAGCTCTTGCTTCAAGTCTTTTCCATTCCATCATACTTTTTTTTTCAAAGAGAGATCTCTAATGGAAGAAATTGGCTAAATTGCGAGAGTGTTGCCTCGCAATTTGTGTATTTTTATTGCCTAGGTGACAGACAATTATTCAAAAGTTACTCATGGTGTTAGGAAGAAGCTAATAATAAATATCAAATATCAATTGTCATTGGTACCAAGATCACTCTATATCAATTGATAAGGCTTATCGCGCGAGAAAAATCCCCTGAAAAAGTCACAAAAGAAATTGGCCAAGGTGTTGACGAAAGAGAAAATTGCGTCAACCTGGCAAGTCTGATTCCTTTTCACGCACTTTTTTGCGACGCGTGAGACAGAAAAAAAACTTGGTCACAACGTGCGAAGGCCACTCGCGAATTAATTACCTCCATTGCAATTTTTGCTATTATTTTCCAGGTGAAAAATCCACAGTGGATGTTGGTGAGAAGAACGGCAAAGTAAATGCGCCATCATCAATCATGCGTCTGCAATGCTTTGCCGTTGAGTAGCTCCTCTTGGGGAGATTTTAATAATTTATTATTTGCAGTGCAAAGTCTTGCAAATGCTGAAACCATCATCATCATCCACCTCAAATTTAACCCAAAGTTTACTTTTGCAGACCGTGAGATGGTCCGACGTGAAACAATTAAAAATCGGCGGTGCTCTCGGAGGTTGGCCACCCTTCTTCCTCATGTCTTGAGCGATAAATCATTTTGTGTCTTTTTGGCATCTCAAACTAATGGGAGCATCCTTTATGGTATTCATTTGCACAACTCTGACCTATTCACCCTCATCAACTTGAGCCTCTCGCAAATCCGTCGCGTCAGTGGTCGGATTTTCAAGCATCGAAAAACAAGAAGAACATTGCGGATGTGGGAATTTTAGCTAATATTCAATTTATTAGCTCAATTAGCGAAATATTTATCTATGAATATTGAATAATTGAAGAGAATTTGGGTATATTGACTTAAAAAATTTACCGTCTTTAGGTATTTAGATTAATATGTATATGATTTGAATTTCGTCAAAAGATAAATAAAATAAAAAAATAATTCGAAAATAGAAAATATTCGTGTACAATTTTTTGTTGAGAATTGATAAAAGTTATTTATGTTAATTTTTTAACGAATCTCCAAACTATAATATTAATTCAAATATTTGGCGAAATTTCTTTTTACTTTGATAATGGATTTTTTTTTTATTTTCCATGCATAATAATAAAATAAACTTTTTCGTTACTGCGAATCGTGATACCAATAATAAAAAAATCATAATTTCGCTTGAATTCAAAATTTTTAATTGAAATACTGGTCTAAAAACACAATTTACAGATAAGATCAGAAATTTTACAAATTTCTTGGATGCATCCAGAGTTAAGCTTCTTTTGTTGGAATATTTTGTAGACTCAATATAATAGTATAAAGATATTTTCTTTAAATTGCCTATAAAAACTTTGGCTTTTCTTTTAGTGTCTCAAAACACGTAAACCCCTTTTAAAAACAGTCCTTGATCCATTTAAGATTTTTTTTGTGTAATTTTTCTACCCAGTCAGTGTAATGGATAGTGAGACTGAGAGACAGAAACCTCATTAGTGACTCAATCCGCACAAGAAAATTTGTGTCGAATTTAAATATTGCGTGGCGAAAGAAGAAATGTTGCTGATAACGCACTTCCTACTCGGCCGAGAGTCTCTTTGGCTCATACTTCCACCATTTAATTTGTAACAGAAATGGGAACAGCACAAATTTATGGTAATTTGAGAGACGAGTTGGAAAAGAACTAGATTTTCAGGTCTGTTTGCCAGACATTTCCCACATGTTTTTCACACACAACTATTGATTAAACTTTAGTCCTTTGGGTCCTGTAATTAAATTTAGAGGACTTTGCAGTGGCTCTTTTTTCGGGGAATGAGAGTGAAAGGCGACACACGACTCATTTCACCCCTCTGTTATTCAACTCACGTTTACCAGCCAAGAAACACCTGCCTCAGGTGGTTAAAAAATAACTTATTCGAGGGACAATAAAAAGTGAACACCTTGAACATATTTATACGAGGGAGATACATATATATGCACTATTCGATGGCTCTTCGAGCAATGAGCTTACCTGTCTGACGGCAAATGCAAGCAGACTCTTAATCCTCGAGATCTTGCTTAGCGATGGGGTTGGTCACTGGTGACACAAACAGGAAGAATAGAAGCACCACAATTAAGCCACTTTGAATGAGGAATTAACAGTGGATTTAAAATTGAATTATCGACCAAAAATTAGGCATAAATTGACTCTCATGCACAGTGTTTCTCGCAATCTTTTATTCTCTTTTAATTGGACTTCAGGGTTGATGGCAGAGGCAAAAACTCGAAACACGACAAACATCCACCAGAGTCTCCAAAGATATTTTCTTACAAAATCAACAAGTTATTGCTGCACAATATCTCAGGTGTTTATCAGGTGGGCACAAAAAAACTACCGTGAAATCAAATTATTTTTCCACACAGTTTCAGTTCTTTTCACGCGCACTTTTCGCTATTTCTGATCACCGTCACAACACTGATTTTTCGGCAAAACGAACGAGGCATGTATACACTCTGAAGTTCCCAACTCGACTGAATCCGCGATGTTCTGGCCGACGAGGAAAGCGCCCGTGAGAAGCATATACACCGCCGACCGTACGGCAAATATGACTGTGTTGGATGAATTGTGCACACCTGAACAGCTGAATTGAGTGTATTAGTGGCTATAACACGCTCTCCAGGTGTAGAAATATGCCGGTATAGCGAAGAAAGGTGCCCCAACAATGCCCACAACATTAATGCCTAAATCGACAATATGCTATATACAATTATTGTCATCTTAAGGACCCTCAATTCCTTATATACATTTAACAAAACTCCCTTTAGTGCATTGTCCTCATAATAATGCCTTGAACAAGATTTGAAGGAAATCGTGATGTTAAACGGAAATTCATTAAATGTGTGCAATTTCCTGGAGATGCTGCGCCTCAGGAGATCCGCATCTTAAGGAGGAAAAACCCGTTCTGGGCGCCAACTTCCTCCTGTTGCATCTCCAATGAGGCTGGGAAAGGTGCAAAAATGCTAATTCAAATAAGTCAATATTTGTTCTCGCTTTATCTCCGCCACTTTGAACATTTTAAAGGCAAAAAGTGAAGATGTGACACTTTTCTAAGAGCTCTCGCGCCAATGAAAGTCTCAGGTGATTTTTTTAAGGAAAATTTCTTTGGTGACATACACTAAGTCTAGGTCATGACGCAACTTTTAGTATGACTGAGGAAAAATGGGTTGTCTCAATTGACGTAACGCGACATATTAATGGTTGCAGGATAGGCAAATGATACAATTAGTTTATAAATTGCAATTTTTTAAGGAAAAAAAATTAAAAAAGTTGTGTATCCAGATTATACATACATACCTACATATCATATTATTTAACAAAAATGTTTTCGATTGAAGGCTATACGAAACGAAATTTTAACTTGAGCTTGGATTAACACTCAGCAAAAGTCTGTCCTGTATTTTAAAGTCATTAGATCTCTCACGTCTTATAAATAATCCAGAAAACAAAATGTGAAAATTATCTAAACGAAATGCTCAACACGACATTGTTTCTGCCACCAAAACAAGACTTTAGGCAATGAGAAGCTATTTGAGAAAGTTAAATAAAGAGAGAGACCTGCATGTAGTGATTAAAAAAAAATTGACATTGTTTAGCGAGTTTGTCACATTTCACATAAATCTTGAATCTTAAATTCGAGAGTGCGTGAGACAATGAGAATTTCTTTTTCTTTTTGGACCATCCATACCTTGTCCCATATACCTGCGAATCGACCAGAAATTTGAATTTCTTACTTCAAAGTCTAACCAAAGACAACAAATTATACGGCGTAGATGTTGTGGCAAAAGTACTTTGGTGGCTTTTATTAAAGTTTCCCATAAATGGATCATGGAAGGAAAACTGGTCACTCGGTGTGGTGCTTGATATTATTTTCTTCTTGTTTCCTCTTTTGCGATCGCACGGCCAACAGTACCTTTTGTCAGACGGGCAAGCAAAAGTGAGGGGGGAAGAGTCTATGAAATTATTAGCTCTGTCCTAAAGGCATTTTCATAATTGTAATTTAAATTTCTCTTAAAGGCAATGATGAATCAATTGAAACGAGACGTTTGCCTGACAATGGGCGGAAAGGTGACCTGAAGTCTTGTGATTCATTTTGCGCCAGATCGCCAATGGTGACGAGAAATATGGACTATTGCAAGAGTTGAAGGATAAAGATTACAGTTAAGAATATTTAAATTTTGATCTTTCACTTTTAGGATCATATTTGCTGAAATTTATAAACCTAAAATTTCAACTCATTCCACAATCACTTATTGATTTTACTAAAGGTTATAGCCCCACAAGAAAAAATCAATTATTCTTTTTTCCCATGATGTCAAGATAGTATTTTGTCACATTTTTCACCGGTCAAATGGGATGATTTTGAAAAATTAATTGGCATCATTCGTCAATTTGTCGTGTTAAAAATTCCATCTTCATGCTCAACTGAAGATGATCAGCCAAGATCTATTGCCCATGGAGGCACAAAAAACCCATCTGCAGACATTCTCCAATGCTTCAGCGAAGAAAGGCATGAAAGAATAATTATGATAAAACGTATCATTGCATTTTGTTCTTAAGGAGGAAACTTAAAATATTGCTCATCATCAGCGGTTGGGTGAGATGGTCGATGGAGAAAAAAGCCATTCTCCATTTCACATCATCCATCTATTCGCCATCAAAGTCTTGGGAGCTCGTGTGTTAGGAGCCAGAGCCCCATCATGCTTCCAGCGCAATCATTTCATCAGATCAACTAATTGAAGTCAATTCTATACAATAAAAGGCCTCTAATGAAAGAGCTTTGATCTCATAACTGACTCAAGAGGTACACTACGGAGATGACTTAATAGGTGGTGTACGAAAATAATATTTCTATTAATTTTTTTGTTCTACTTCAGACCCCTAATGAGCTTCTGATTGACCGAGACAAGAGTTTCGCCAGCTATCCTTTGCCCCTGCCATGTCCCTTCCGGGTCACCAATGAGGAAATTGTGAATAGATATTTTTTCGCGCCCAGAGACTCTTTTCAGCGCAAAATCTCTCTCTTTTGCTCGCAGTGTAACAAAAATTGGTGATGGTGATTAATGACATGTAATAGAGTTGTTGTCGAAAATCATGAGTCCACCTATTTTCGCCATCACAGCACGCAGAATCCAATTACGAGAAGCGCCAAATGTCCAAATGGAAGTTCTCAGCGAGATGCTTTAAGTATCGAGGCACCTATTTGGTCGATCTTGAAATCTTGACTCATCTTTTGCTTCATCTTGTCGGAATGGAAATTTAATAGCTTCTCGGCAATTTGTGATCGTAAAAGTGAGATTGAGATTTGAACATTTGCTAATGTGTGACAAATTCAGTAAAGAGTGAGGAATAGAATGCGAAGGAGAGTCATGAAATTCTTCGAGTTGAAGAATTCCTGATAAGTCTTTGTCCATTTTAAATTTTACTTTATATGAAATATGCGAATAAAATTATAATAGTTTGTCTTAAAAAATAATCAAATTATAATAAAATAAGAAAATGATTAACTGATGTTATTAAACCATATTAATATACCATATATACTTATTTCTATATAGCTTAAAGTAAACCTCCTAGTAAATAGAGCCCCTCACGCCATTCATTGTTTTAATGAAAAACTCCATCCAAACAACATACTTGACAACATATCAGATTTAAAAGCAATTATTTTTTGGACGAACATTTAATTTTCATTGCCAGATTCGAGACAACTTAAATAAATATCAGTTCTCGGAAGATTCTGTTTCAGCAATCAATTGGCTGTTTCCCAAATCAGTCACAAAAAAACACTTTCGGCTATCAAAAAAAAAGAAAAAAAAACTCGAATGGTGGTCTAATTAATCACATGGAACTCTTGTGTTCTTGATGTTCTCATCCATTTGTCAACCTTCTGATAGAGAATCAGTGGCTGGAGAATCTTCGTGAGGAATTTAGCGTTTTTCGGGAATGGCTTGGCGACCTTGAAAGTGGGCTCAATTAGTGATCTTTTGGCACTACTTTAATATCCCATGGTAGAATTTTGATACTGTTTCGTCAACGCAATTGAGGAAGACGATTGGATAGACGGGAGGCAATAATTGGTGGTTCTGGTAAGGTCATTTAGGCACCTGCCATTCCCAGCGAGGATGATGAATGATGCCTCTTGCGCTCTTGATGCGCTAGATTGTTTTTACTATCATTTACAATCCCAGCATCTCGGATGCTGTTATTAATAATCCTCGCGAAGAGGGTCTCCCATTTTTTGCCAACCGCCCTTGTTCTTCTCTCCAAATGCTAAAAATAAACTCACGCGATGGACACTGTCGTGGCGGTTTCGATTGAGCACATTCCACCTAACCTGGGTCCATCATGAGATTCTTGTCTCTGGGGGTATTTTCGGTAGGTTTGACTCGATCCCTATCACGTTGCGCATTTCCATAATTCCCCGGACGTGGGGCCTGAGTTTGGATAGCATGTATTGCGGGTGGGGTGGAGGATTCCGAGGGACATGGCGAATGGCAAGTAGAAGACGCTCAGGATGGCCACATAAAACACAGTGTGGAAGAGACAAGAAGAACAGCCGCAAGGTCAGACTAACATGATCATTCCTGGTGTTTCAAGGCCTCAAACTCTGCGTCTCGCAAACTTCCACCGCCCCCCGTCTATCGGTTGAGCACCTGAATTACATATGGGCGAAGATGCCCATAAAATCTCGTGTAGATCTCAAAATGAAATCATTGGAAAACTGTTAAAGTTGAACCAAAAGCGCACACATCACCGCCACAGATGAGACTCTTTTGTGTTCACCTTTTTTCTGCACTCCCATCTTCTCCATCCTCTCAACATGATCTGGCATCATTTACCACAATCATCCCATATACTATTTCAATCAATAGTATTGCTAATATCTAAAAATAAAACCGTGATTGTTGATGCCATTTTTGCAAAAACACCATTATTACAGCTCTAACTTCTAATTGTCCTCAGTAGTTTGCCTCTTTTTTTGTGCCCTACGCATGTCAGAGCTTTTTGTTCGTCAATCTTGGAGCTTTTGCAGCAATCTGTCTCATTAAATCGTTTCTGTAATTTGTATCGGTCCATTGAAGAGGCATTTCTGACGATCTGTGATCTCATATTTGCGTTCTATCTAATTAATGTATATAAAATGTTTTTAACTCATGAACCAAGATCATGATCAAATTTTTCTATTAAATAACAGGGTGATTCAGTTCAACTGCAACATAAATTTCTGTTTGTATTAAATCGTACAAGGTTTATTCGCGTAATAAGCACCTTTGTACTTTGTACTAAAAATTATTTTGCTGAATATTTTTGTATTAATTAGAACCGCCAGTTTAATGGATAAATTAATCTTATTATATATATGTATGGTTGACTGCACAATTTTAGACACGAATTTATTTATAAGTTTATGAAATATAAGTAAGTAAATTCGTACTAAAGCACTTTCGCGAGAAAATCGACGAGTTTTTTTAAGAATATAGTATATATATATATCTCAAAAAATTAAACATTCTACGGTAAAACCAAAAATATTAATGTATATTATACAAAATTAGCTGGGATTCCCTAATCCCAGCTTATTGTAATGGGTCACCAAAATCGAAGTCAGCCCCGAGACCCCGGACTAGGGGCGCTCCACGAATTAAGGTCCCTACATTCCGAAAATCATGTGCGCTTCAAAAAATTTCCGTCCGGCCGGCCGGCCGTCCGTCCGTCCGTCGTATAGCGCC